>JAJOOS010013430.1:0-28557 GCA_029582725.1 Solanum chiquidenum
GGCCCGCCCCCCCCCCCCCCCAGTTATGGGTAACTTTGGAGTGCCAAAAACCTTAGATATACTTGCTCAAAATTTCTTTTGGACGGGCATGCGCAAGGATGTAAGAAAATTATGCGCATAATGTTTAGAATGTAAACATGCTAAATATAGGGTTTTACCACATGGGTTGTATTGCCTATTCCAATTTCTCCTTGGATAGATATCTCTATGGATTTTGTCTTAGGTTTACCAAAACCAAGGAATGGCAAGGATAGTGTCTTTGTTGTGGTGGATAGATTCTCCAAGATGGCTCGTTTCATTCCATGTTTGAAAACTAATGATGCTTCTCATGTGGCTGATTTGTTTGTTAAGAAGGTGGTGAAATTACATGGCATACCTAGAACTATTGTTAGTGATAGGGATGTTAAGTTTTTAAGTCACTTTTGGCGTGTTCTTTGGGGAAGGTTTGGGACCAAATTGTTATTTTTTACTTCTTGTTACCCCTAAACCGATGGGTAAAGTGAGGTGGTGAATAGAACTTTAGGGAACATGTTGAGGGCTATTTTGAAAGGTAAATTAACTTCTTTGGAGGATCACTTGCTTTTGGTGGAATTTTCTTATAATAGAACTATTCATTCTTCTACTCGGTCTTCTCCTTTTGAAGTTGTTTATGGTTTTGACCCCCTTACTCCCCTTGATTTAGTACCACTGCCTACTAATGATATTGCTAGTCTTGATGGAAAGAATAAAGTTGAGATGATGAGGAAGATACATGAACAAACTAAATTGGCAATTTAAAGACGAAATAAACAAGTTGCCTTGAGAAGAAACAAAGGGTGAAAGCAAGTCATTTTTGAGCCTGGGGACTTAATTTGGATTCACATGCATAAAGAACGGTGTCCCACCAAAATGAAGTCTAAATTGTATCCTAGAGGCGATGGACCCTTCAAAGTTCTCGAGCGCATTGGAGACAATGCTTACAAATTGGATTTGCCTGGTGAGTATCAAGTAAGTGATAATTTCAATGTTGCTGACTTGTCCTTGTTTGATGTAGGGTCTAATTGGAGGACAAATTCTTTTCAAGAAAAGGGGGATGATAGCTCCATGGACACGGCTAATGCTATAGAAGCCCTAGGAATACCATCAAGTTCTCAAGATAATGAGTTACAAGCTAAGGCCGTTGGGCTTCAATGGGAACTCAAGAAGATGCTTATCATGGAAGAAAAGCCCAAGAACGAGTCCAAGAATTGTGGAGAAGAATGGAGTAGGTGCTACACATATTTTATGGTTCAAGTCCAAGTCCAAATGGAAAAAGATTGGGCCAAACAAAGCCCAACAAAGGAGCCCAAAAAGCTGAATGGTTAAAGTCAAAGTTTCCTAGTTTAAAAACCTTTATTTTAAAGTTTCCTAGTTTAAAGTTTTCCTAGTTTAAAAGTTTTCCTAGTGTAAAGTTTCCATAAAAGTAGGATTTAAATCCCATTCTATTTGGATAAGTTTTCCCTATATATAGGGGTTTGATTTTATTATTTTGACAGACAACATTATTATTAATTGAGAGTTTCTCTTCTTTACACCTTTGTGTGTGGCAACTTGAAATTTATCTTACAACCTTATAAAAACGATTCTTAAGAGGTGAGATTAATTCTTTAACTTGATATCTTTGTTTCTTATTTGTAAATTAAAGAAGGTACTTAATCTTATACTAATTATTGTCTCTAGTTTCTTTGTAATAGGGGTCTAGATCACTTTGGATCTATATGTTCTTTAATTGACTCTATTAGTATCATAATTAGTATTAATCCGCTAATTTTGAATACTAAGATCAATTAGGGTTGACTATCTCCAACCCCACTCTATTTTACTCTCCATTCTCTATATTTTGAGAGTAAAATAGAGAATTGGGTCTCCAACCACTCTCTAAAAAGCTCTCCATTCTCTATTTATAGAGAGGTGAATATCACCTCTCTATTTCACTTTTGTATTATTTTAATATTATTTCTATTATTTGTAACTAACATATTATTTTTCATATAAGGCTATTAAATAATGTCTAATATTCGTAATTATTTTTAAATATAGTACATCATTTTAAAAAGTATATTATTTAATATATACTACTTTCATCCCGAATAACAATATTTTAAATATATTGTTTTCAATTATCATCACTTTAAGAGATAATTTGATATTATTATTGATTTTCACTATGAAGAATGCACAAAATTTGAATGATAAAATGAAAATTTTAATCTAAATATACAATACATGACATAATAATTTAAATACAAGATAACAATACAATAATAACATAATGGTTTTTAGTATCACAATAATAATTTAGTAATCTGGTAGATCATTTTCATATTTAACAATATTCGGAAAAAAAGATAGTGTATGATCTAGAGAATTGTTGTGTTTGTGATTGTGGTTGTGCTTGTTGATTTCTTTTTTCAATTTTTCGTAGTTGTTCTTTAAAATTTACAATAAAATATAATTGTATATTAAATAAAAAATAATAATTTATATTACATGAAAATTATTACATGAAAATTATATAGGGTGATTATTTTGAAAAATGAAAGAACATATATTATGAAATAAGAAAATGAAATAAAAATAGAAATAATAATATAATATTGAGGAGAGAGAAGAATATTCTTTTTTAGAGAGTAAAATAGAAAATTGGGTTGGAGTTGGTTGTTTGAAAAAATAGAGAACTCTATAGTTGGAGAGTAAAATAGAGTGTAGGGTTGGAGATGCCCTATAGTACTTTATTTTGAAACATATCTTTCAATTTCTGTCTTTAATCTTTAAAATTTTGCTTCCGCATTATTTTCTTGTTTATTCTGGTAACCCGATTCTTATCAACATGGTTAGCAGTCTTGTCACGAGAGTTGATATAAGTGAACCACCATGAACCAAAGAACTCAGTAGAGCTAGGATTAGTATCAAATGAAACAAATGAAAACTTCCTTTACAATTGACAAAATCTTGATTCAAGTTCTTCAGTGTAATCTGCAGACTGTAAATTTTTTATTCTAATTGGAAGTTAACAGGCTAATTGATGGAAAGGGACAGCCTTAGTCATACCAAACTGCCGAGCAAACAGATTTGGAGAATAATTGTCTACCTCATATTTGCACTTCGAAGATTCATCCAAAGGGATACTATAAGGGAGGTCTCGAGCAATGAGATAGCCGGCCCAAATGTCTTGTAGCTCTGGCTTATGAAGTTTTTAGAAGTTAGGATCAAGTGACTTCTTAAACCACACAGGTCCAAACTTTCTAGAAGAAAATGGGGTGAATTGGCTAGCTTTTCTAGACGTGCATTTATGAAAAAAGAGAAACTATTCCTTGAAAAATTTAGGTCTCTGATGTGCCGCGAAATCTTGGCACATTTGACGGATCGTGAATCCCTTGATGGATCGTCAATGTGCCCGTGAAGTGCCCGACAGTTAAGTCCTACTTTGAGTATGACTCTTTTTGAAACATTCTATTTGAATTAATTAGGTCATTTTTAGTTTTTTTATCTTGTCATAACTGGAAAGAAGAACAAAGTTTCAAGGATTCTTAGCTTTTGGTTTTAGAGATTAACATCGAATTAAATTTAAAAGTTGGATTTCCAGTTCTTGAATCACCAAAGTGCTTATCAATTTGCTTAATTTTGTAAGTATTTTCTTTTCATGTTTTCATTATATACTTCTGTATGTTAATGTGAAATCATGAGTGGCTAAATACCACAGCTGCGATTGTGGGATCTATGACGTAAATCTAAATGTAATTTCGTAAAATGAGTGAAGGCTATTTATATTTGCGAATTATAGTTTAGCTTTCGTTATTCATGTATTCTATGAGTGACGCATTGGAGTGAGCCAGTATCTGTCATTTATTCTAGAGAAAAATGATAGTTAGGAAAAAGCTAAATTAACCTGAAGAAATGGAGTCAAAGTTCGAGTTTGAGAGAAAAGAACTTTAACACTATTGTAAGCGAGGGTAAAACTTGTAACACTCTGGGACCGAGTGGACTTGAGTGAAAAATCATCTGAATAGACTGAGAAGTATCAGATATATTTAGCTCACCTACATTTTGTAGAGATAAAATTGCGTAAAACTCAATTACGGAAGAACATTAGATGCAACGTTATGGGGAACACAATCCTAGTTTCATTAAATTATCGAGACAACTTTAGAATTGATATTTTGTTAATTGTTAAATTAGATCCTAGTCAACAACCTTGGTTACTAGAGCTTTATAGCTAAACCCATTTTACTTTCATAACTGTTTCTTTAGGAAATAATAACGGCATTTGAGTAAATGCAACAGTGCAATCATTTCTGTAAAGAAATTCTCTGTGGGATCGAACTCAACGTACGTTGAGTTCTATAAATTGACTTTGACCGTTTATACCTCTCAATTGAGGTGTAAGTTTGGACATAACAAATTTTGGAGCCGCTGCCGGGGAATTTTAATTCATAAGTGTTTTACTAGCTTTTATTCGAATTGTAGTTATATTTCCTTATTTTACGTCTATTTCTTTGTATGTGTCTCTTTCGGGTGAATTCGACTGTGTATGCCAAATACTAGAAGTAAATGAGCTCCATTGATTCCTTACGACATCAGAACTTCGAAAGATTATTCGAAAAATGGTGAATGCACAAGAACTTAGGCTCAGAGGAAAAGACTAGGATTGGAGCCTTAAACTGCTGCAAGAGGTATTCAGCAGAATGATGTGAACAACCCGCCTAGGGTAGTGGAAGAAAACATAGCACTGGATGAAATCGTTCCTACCCACTGCCAACCACTAGCTCCAAGGGGTAGAGCACATCATCCAGCTCACATGATGTACGAAGAAGAGGACTTGGATTTGGATGGAGCTGGAGCCACATAAGTGATAGTGTTACCTGCACTACCTCCAGGTGTGAAATTCGCAATCACCAGCACTATGATTCAACTGCTGAATCTGAACTGGTGATGATGCTAATCAACATTTTATGAACTTTGTGGCGATATGCAAATCGTCAGAAATTCTTGGGGTTTGCTAGACATCAATGAGATTGAGGTTGTTCCCATTGTCTCTTACAGGGGAGGCAACCAATTGGTTAAATAAGATTCCTGATGACTAAATCATGACTTGGACTGAGCTGAAGGAGGCCTTCCTAGAATGATTCTTTCCGAAATCAAAAGAGCTGCAGATGAAAGATGAGATAAGTGCCCACAAGCAGTTACCAGGAGAAGCAATGCATAATACCTGGTGGAGATTCAGTCAAAAGCTGAAGAAAGGTCCAAACCATGGTCTCACTGAGAGACGTCTGAAACAAGATTTCTATAGATCTTTGAATTATGTTACTAAACTTGTTGTTGATGCAGTGTGTGGAGGATCATTCATGAGGAAGCCATGCTCAGAGAGCTTGCAGCTAATGGACGAGGTGTCAACGAATAATAGGGCATCGTACACTAGGGATGCAGAAGTAGGAAATTTTGGGTTCACTTTTGAACTTTCAGTTCAACAAAGGAAAAGAGAAGAAGAAAGGGATCTAAGCATGGCACACATGAGGACCCTTATAGATCTACTCACGAAGCATAATGTCTCAAGTTCTGAAATGGTAAAGGCTGTAGGACCTCCAAACATGTATGAACATCAGGACATCGATCTAGATGAAGAGGCTATATACTTGGGCAACCAAGGAGGTTTCCAGAATTATAACTCGGGAAACCAATGCTACAATTTTGGAAACGCAGGTTGGAACTACTCTAGAGAAGACAGTATGACAGGCCAGCAAATAGAGAACAGGGAAACTGGCAGAATAGAGATGGGTACAAAAATGATTGTAGTGGTGTTTATGTACCCTAGGTAATAGAGATCATGCAAGTGGTAGTTCTAGCGGGTCTAAGCTGGAAGACATGTTGGCCAAGGTGCTCCAAAAAGTTGAGTCAACTGATGTAGGGGTGAAGGAAATGAGAGGTGATTTCTCCAGTATGAGTTAACTCGTAGGCTCTCGCACCACCTCCATCAAGCAAATTGAGCAGCAGTTGGGGCAACTTTCAGCATCACTAAACTAGAGGAAGAATGGGTCACTGCCTAGTGATACTATTCAAAGTCCCAAGAAGGACGGGCATTGCATGGCTATGCCACCAAGAGTGGTAAGATTCTTAATGATCCAATTTATGCAGGTACTGAGTATGAACAGGTGGTGGAGTAAATTGGAAGAGAGAAGACCGAAGTTGAACAAGTAGATGACTTGGAGGATGCTCAACCAATAGTGAAACCAGCAGTAGCAAAGGAAAAAAGGGTTGAGGGAACTATGCCTCTACAGTAGATACCAAGACCACCTCCCCCTTTCCCTCAAAGGCTTAAAAATAAAGCCGAAGATGGGAAATTTACTAAGTTCATCACCATGCTGAGACAACTATCAATGAACATACCATTAGTGGAAGCACTAGAGCAGATGCCAGGATATGCCAAGTTCATGAAGGACTTGGTCACAAAAAAAAGAGCTGTAAGTACTGATTTTACTGACAATGTTCATCACTGCAGTGCTATTGCTACCAGGTATCTGGTGCAGAAGAAGGAGAATCCAGGTGTATTTACCATATCGTGCACCATCGGATCAATCAAATTTGCAAAGGCCTTGTGTGACTTAGGGGCCAGTATTAAATTGATGTCGCTGGCCATTTGCAAGCAACAGTGGTTAGGAGTTCCAAAACCCACAACAATGAGGTTGATGATGGCAGATAGGTCGGTGAACCAACCTGTGGGCAACTTATGTGATGTGCTCGTAAAGGTGGACACTTTCATCTTTCCAGCAGACTTCCCGATCTTGGATTTTGAGGTTCCCATAATCTTGGGAAAACCATTCCTAGCTACATGACGAGCATTGGTTGATGTTGAGAGTGGAGAGCTAAAATTCAGGCTCAATAATGAAGAGGTAAAGTTTAAAATTTCTAGGTCTATGAAGCCGCCTCAAGACATAAATGTGGTGTCGGCAATAGAAGTTGTTGATGAAAAAGAGCTTAAAGCGACTATTAAGGAGAGGATGGCTGTCGAAACATTAGCAGCCATGTTGATGAACTGTGGAGCTGATTTCCGATCTGACTATGTAGATACCGTGAATTCTTTACAGGTAATGGGAGCACACTATTATGCTCCAAAGAAACTGGACCTGGATTTGAAAAATAGGCCATGTCCTCCAGCAAAACCATCCATTAAGGAGACATATGTGCTAGAATTGAAATAGTTACCCAGTCACCTGAGGTATGTATTTTTAGGTACTAACAACACTTTGTCTTTGATCTTGGCTGCATATTTGAATAAAGAACAAGTTCAAGTTGTGATCAAAGAATTGATAAGGTACAAAAGGGTTATTAGGTGGACCATTGCTGATATTATTGAGATACCTCTGGCACCCATAAGATCCAACTTGAGGAGGACTGCAACCAAAGCATTGAACACCAGCGGAGGTTAAACCCACCAATGAGAGAGGTGGTAAA
Organism: Solanum chiquidenum; assembly: GCA_029582725.1. Classification (NCBI taxonomy): domain Eukaryota; kingdom Viridiplantae; phylum Streptophyta; class Magnoliopsida; order Solanales; family Solanaceae; genus Solanum; species Solanum chiquidenum. Next base: position 7,468 of record JAJOOS010013430.1, read on the forward strand.
AAAGGAGATCATCAAGTGGTTAGATGATGGGGTGGTGTACCCCATTTCCGACAGTAACCGGGCTAGCCCAGTGCAATATGTACCCAAAAAGGGTGGTATGACGGTGGTGGCGAACACAAAGAATGAGTTGGTCCCGCAAAGACCAGTCACTGGATGGCGAGTGTACATGGACTACATGAAGCTGAACAAGTTGACCTTGAAGGATCACTTCCCAATGCCATTCACGGACCAGATGCTTGACATGTTGGCTGGAAAAGGGTGGTACTATTTCTTAGATGGATACTCTGGCTACAACCAGCTATCAATCGCTCTTGAAGATCAGGAAAATACCACTTTTACATGTCCTTATGGCACGTTTACATTAAACGCATGCCATTTGGACTATGTAATGCACCATAAACTTTCCAGAGGTGTATGATGTATATCTTCTTGGACATGGTGGAGGACACTCTGGAGGTATTCATGGATGACTTTTCAGTGGTAGGTGATACTTTTGATGACTGTTTGCTCAATCTTAGCAGGGCTTTACAAAGATGTGAGGAAGTCAATCTAGTGCTGAATTGGGATAAGTGCCATTTCATGGTCATGGAAGGCATAGTCCTTGGTCACAAGGTGTCACAAAAAGGGTTAGAGGTTGACAAAGCCAAAATTGAGGTGATTGAAAAGTTGCCTCCACCTATCTGTGTGAAGGGTGTTCGAAGCCTCTTAGGACATGCCGGGCTTTATTGGCGTTTCATCAAAGACTTCTCAAAAATTGCACACCCCTTATGCAAGATTTTGGAGAAGGAGGTGAAATTTTCTTTTGATGAGGAATGTTTAAGAGCCTTTGAATGCCTGAAGGAGAAGATGATTTCTACCCCAGTGATCATTGGCTCAGATTGGACTGAGCCATTTGAGGTAATGTGTGATGCTAGTGGAACTGCCTTAGTAGTTAAGTTGGGGCAAAAGCGCAACAAGATGTTTCATTCGATTTACTATGCTAGTAAGTCACTAAATGGAGCACAACAAAACTACACAGTTACTAAACAGGAACTACTGGCTGTGGTGTATGCTTTCAAGAAATTCAGAGCATACTTGATAGGTACTAGAGTGATAGTCCACACGGATCATGCAGCTCTAAGATACCTCATGTCAAAGAAAGATGCCCAGCCAAGGTTGATCAGATGGGTGTTGCTACTTCAGGATTTTGATTTTGAGGTTAAGGATAGAAGAGGTTGTGAAAACCAGGTGGTTGATCACCTGTCTAGGTTGGAGGCTGAAAAGAAAGAGGAATGTGAGCTAGAAATCAATGATACGTTCCCGGATGAGCAGGTATTGGCTGCGACTCTTGATCTTATTCCTTGGTTTGCTGATTTTGCTAACTTTCTTGTTAGTGACTTGATGCCTGAGGGGCTGATATTTCAACAAAGGAAAAAGTTACTGCATGATGTGGTTAAGTATTTTTTGGGAACCTTATTTGTATAGGGTACATGCTGATAATATCATTAGGGATGCATCGTTGAAGCTGAGATATTGCACATTCTAGAGGCCTGTCACTTATCTCCAGTGGGTGGCCATCATGGAGGCACCCCGACAGCCCACAAGGTACTTCAGAGTGGGTACTACTGGCCTACAATAAATCAGGATGGAATGGATGTAGTGAGGAGTTGTGATATGTGCCAGCGGCAAAGATCCATCTCTTGGCGCCACGAACTACCCATGACACCTATTCTGGAGGTGAAGTTGTTTGATGTGTGGGGAGTTGATTTCATGGGCCCATTTGTGATCTCCTATGGGTAGAAATATATATTAGTGGCAGTAGACTATGTGTCCAAATGGGTTGAGGTAATTGTTTTGCCTGAAAATGATGGCAAGAGTGCTGCTGGCTTTTTGATGAAGAATATCTTCTCAAGGTTTGGCACACCCAGAGCTATTATCAGTGATGGCGGTTCCCATTTTTGCAACAAGGTATTCAGTACGCTTCTGGCCAAATATGGGGTTAAACAGTACAAGGTGGCAACACCTTACCACCCACAGACTAGTGGCCAAGTATAGGTGTCCAATAGAGAAATAAAGGCAACTCTGGCAAAAATAGTGAATGCCAACAGGACAGATTGGACACGAAAGTTAGATGATGCTCTATGGGCATACCGGATAGCTTTCAAGATGCCTATTGGTATGTCCCCATATTAATTGGTGTTTGGAAAGGCAAGTCATTTGCCGGTTGAGCTTGAGCATAAGGCACTTTGGGCTTTGAAGAAGCTTAATCTTAGTTGGAGTGAAACGGCGAACCTGATACTGGATAAGATAAATGAGATGGATGAGTTCCTTTTTAGAGCATATGAGAGGTCTGCACTTTACAAAGAAAGAATGAAGTTGTATCATGATAAACATATCGAGAAAATAACCTTCACTCATGGTGACTTGGTGTTGCTTTTCAACTCCAAACTTTGTCTGTTTCCTGGGAAACTGAGATCCAAATGGTCTGGACCTTTTAGAGTAACTTAGGTGTTCTAGTCGGGTGCTATTGAGCTTGAGAATGAAAAGGATGAGCGGTTCAAGGCCAATGGTCTGTGAATCAAGACATACTTGGGTGTTCCAAAGGAAGTGAAAATAGTAGAGGAATGTAAGCTAGACGAAATCTGAGTAATCAAGTAACCTGCGTCGCGCTGCGACAATAAATTGTGTGCTTCTTGGGAGGCAACCCAAGATTGTAATTGTAATAGGTAGTTTCCTTTTGCTCATTTTTCTTTGTTTTTAAAGAGTCACTGTATGTTGATGTGTGCACGAAGGATTGGGACTAAGAGTTGCAAGAAATGGGTACAGACAACTCTAACTGGTGCAGGAAATCCTTCACGGGCAACCACACGGACCGTGGTGCCTTTCACGGGCAACTTCACGGCTCATGGCAAGCACCTACATGATATGGGGGCTACTGGAAAGTGGTTCACAGAAGGGTATACAGTCCGTCAACCTTATGAGGGTCTGATGAATTGCTGTGAGTTTTGTCTTAATTGGTTGTGATCTTATGTCGGTTAGTGTGAATTGGGTAAATTTGATAATTCTTGTGTATGGGTATGAGTAAATTGGGAGAAATTAGTGTAATTGTTGACATTAGTGTGAAGTGAGTCCATATTGCATATAAGCAAGCATAAGGGTATGAGGGTATGAGGGTATGTGTGTATTGGATGAGTAGTGTTCTTGTTTGCATTTTGCTTAATGAATAGCAGTGGAGGTAGTAGTCACGTTGGGATCTTGTGCTAAAAATGGATGTTTGATGTTGTAAACCTGTCATATAGTGAAGTTGGGGGATACTATGCCTGAGTGATTGGCCAAGTGTAAGACCATGATAGGCTTCACGGATCGTGGAAGCCACCACGAGCCATGAAACCAATCGTGGACCACAGTTTGGCATTCAATACACCCATTGGATATGTTCACGAGCATTATCACGGACCGTGGTTCTCTCCACAAGCCGTGTAACCGTCCATGAACAATACTTGGTTCAAACCCTGTTGCACACTTATTCTTTCTTAAGTCCACGAGAGGTTTCACGGACCGTGGTAATCACCACAGCCCGTGTGAGCTTCCATAAATATTATTCTGTGGCCCTTCCCAATGATAGATTGGGTGACGACTTTCTTAAGGCAAGACGTCATGTTATAATTACACAGGGGAAGTCTGGGTACCCGATAGTGTGTCATTTTATTGATTTGTGTATTAATGAGTGTTTGCATTGTTCAGGTACTATGGCTCCCCAAAGAAAGAACGCAACCAAACATTCCTCACCTACCACTTCTCAATCAAAAGGTGGTAATGCTTCAGAGTCTAGTAGTTTCGAGGTGCAGATAAATACCACCATTGATGAGCACTCACCTCGAACTACTTGATCCCAGACACAGAGAGCAATTCTCCAAAAGACTCATTCCCAGTCTGAAGAGGAAGGTAATAGTTATGGTAGCGGTGAGGAATGGGGTGGCCAGTCTGCTGATGGCTCGGGAGGAAGTTCAGAGTCTGCAAGTGGCTCTTAGGAAGATGCAACCACACCTCCACCTGCAGGAAGAGACATGTGTTGTAGGAGAAGATGAAGAGATCACCACCGATGATACCATAGTGAGATATGTGAACACCCATGAAGTTGATCCCACAGCGAGACAACAGTTGATTGACTGTTTCCGCTCTATGTGGGTTGTGGACATGTGCAAGGACTTCTTTAATAATGGGATTGTCAACAAGTCTGGCGGCTTCAAGAATAGACCGATCATGCCTGAGACCAAAGTGGTGGTGGCTGATATCAAAGCATTCCCTGGCATTTGTCAGATGTTTCAATTTCATCAGTTTGAGTGGATGAACAACTCACCTGGAGAATATTCTCGCCACATGAATAGAGAGTTTTATTCGTCTTATACAGCCACACTGATGCATTTTTCTGCAGACACAGAAACGACTAAATAGGGGCAAAAAGACATTGCCAGTACCTGGGGCCCACTCAACTCAATTATGGTTCGGGGCAAATCGATAGATATCTCCAAGGCTACTATCAATAGGTTGTTGCATGGCCCAGAATACACAGCACCGGCTTCGGCTGGCCTTTTCGAGGGCAACATCATGCGATCACCAGTGATACTGAGATGGAGATTCAGTGTTCTCAAGAAAGGGTCTTGCGCTGGATTGCAAGGCAAATTGCAGTAGATAGGGAGAATGAAGTATGGGCTACAGCAACGTAAACACTAATTACTAAAGCTTCACTATCGTTTCCATCCAAGGTTTGATGGGCTATTATCCGTGCACAATTGAGACCTACATGTAATGATAATACGTTGTTTCCTTCACTGGCTTCTTCGGTAGCGTGCCTCATGGCTGGTTACCCGGTAAATATGGGGCGGATCATAGCGACTGAGATGAGAGACAGGGCACTAAATGAGAGAGCCGGACTTCCATTACCCTATCTGATAGGGAAATTATGTAGACAAGCAAATATTCCCCAAAACAGGCTAGTTGACAATGTGGTGAGGCATTCAAACTCACCCAGGCCTCTAAAATCAAAGATGTTGCTAACCATCTCTTTGGTGCAAAATCTGGAGTTGTGGGTTCTTTGGCTGTTGTTCCTCACGTACCAATTGACATTCCAAATGAGGATAGAGGCCCAATGCAGGGGGAGTCATCACAACCATCTACAGAGGCACCACCACCACCATCCACTACTACCAGTTTCAGCCTCACAGGCTCTAGGTACCTTTGTCACTATTCCTATGCTATTCCTTGAGAAATTGGTTGTAGATCAACGCCAGACAAGGACCCTAGTCGACCATATTGTACATCGGATGCCCCAGCTAATAGAGAGAGATGCGTTAGCTGCAGATAAGAAGATAAAAGATGAGATGCGGAAGGAGCTGGCTATCTTAAAAGATAGGATAGATGGTTTAAAGATCCATGTCTAGGATCGATTGTAGGCTGCCAGTTCAGTAGACACTGAATATTTCAATACACAATTGGCTGAGATGTGAGCTCAAGTTGCTAAACTGCATAAAAGCCAGTATAGGTGCCCGCTCCGATCATGCCAGAGTCCTTGATGCAATTGCTCAGTCAGGCACCCTCTACTCAATCACTTGACGATTTCTGGGATGAACTACCCAGGAGTAAGTCCGGCAAGAGAAAACACAAAACCGGAGAGTCTGATAAGGAGTTGCCTGCTGACCTATCCAAGGAGGAAAAAAGACAGCAAAAGAAATCCCACAGGGCTTCGAGATGCGGGCTTTCGGGAAGATTGGCAAAAGAAGCAGAAGCACTTGCGCAACAACAGTGAGATGCGGTGTTAGCTGGCACTTCTGGTAGCGGAGAACATGTCCCAATCAATCATAGCCAGCCTGATCCAGAGCTGGGTTCTGAAGATGCACCCGTTGATAAGTGTGTCGACACTGATCCGGCTACTGGTGCCTAGAGCACTATAGGTATGACCCCTCCTCACAGCCCTATTTTGTTTTGCTTTATTGACTTTGAGGGAAAAGTCCTTTTCTTTGGGGAGGGGATGGTGAGCAACCTACCATTTTAGTTGTTAAACTGAATGGAGGTTGACTCTATGTTGTCTGTGCTCGTTATATTTTTGTGTTTTGAGAAAATTATGAAATTTTTGTGTGTTGGGCTATGTAGCAGTTGGTCTGATAATGAGGACCTTAATCTGAAATTTGACTGTTAGGATCTGTACATGACATCTTAGGTACTCATGTGTTGAATATTGCTAATCTGGAAATAAATTGGTGAACCAAGAAACTGGAGAATGCAGTGTTGTGTCATATATGTGTGTGAGGTTTGCTAGAAGTCTATCGCTAGGAGCAGAAACTAGAACTTGCCCGAGTAGTCTTGCTTAAATTTGAGAATAAACGGATAGGAAAGGATAAGTAAGCCATTTTTGCTAAGCCATTAAAAATCCAAAAATAAATAAAATAAATAAAAAGCTTATCACTTGAACCCGATTTGAGCCTGAAAATCAGTTTTTGTTCTTACCCATTAAATATCATATCCTTTGGTCTCCGAAGATACGATGTCACAACTCAAGCCAAAAGCCTAAGTTGAGGGTGATTGCAACCCGAGCAGAAAGAAGAAGTGAAAAAGATGGTTCAACCAGTAAGCTGAATGCATAAAAAAATAAAAATAGAAAAGAAACGAAAAAGTAAATAATGGCCATTAGGATGTACTGAAACAAAGAAAAAGAGGGAATCGCTCAGAAAAGAGATGTGTGCAAATGAAACTTTAGAGAACCAAGGGACTAGTCACTCAAAATCCCAAATATCCATTCCCTAGCCTGAGCCTATGTTACAAGCCCATAAAGTCCTACAGTGATCCTATTTCGAGTATTCAAAAGATAGAGCGTAGAAAGCAAGGGCAAGCCTATGGTAGTTTGTTGTTAGTGTTAGAATTTCTTTAAGAGTGTGAGCGTAGAACTTAGTCCCAATTATCATGAGTGAGGGACTTCTTTGGTGTGAGGACATAATGATTGCATTTGAGAGTAGACTGTGTTAGTTGATAGTTCGCAGGTATAAGCATGGTCGACTGTGAGTAATAAGATGTCATATATTGATCCTTGCATGTTAGATTGATGGTTTTGGATACAAATTGTGTTTGAGATGGCTGTTGTGTAGTTTCAAAAGTGTTTGAATAATTTGAGGACTAAATGTATTGTTTTATCATCACTTGAGAACAAGTAATGGTTCTAAGTTAAGGGTGTTGATATGCCGCAAAATCTTGGCATATTTGATGCTTGAAAACTAAGGATTAAAACTAGAATCAGGTGTATTTATGTAGATATAATGTGTTTGGTAATGGTTGTACAGGTGAAGCAAGTGGAAGTGAAAGAAGACAGAAAAGAAGAAAATTCAGTGAAAGTTGAAGTAAAGACCACGGACGACCTCACGGGCCGTGATCTTCACTACTGATCATGGAGATGCTCGTAGAGTTGAACCAATGTTGAGGGTTGGAGGAGCTAAAGAGGATTCAACCAAGTGAAGACCACGAACAACCTCACGCGCCGTAGTCCTCACAACGGTCGGTGGTGAGAGTCGTGAAGATTATCCAGTGAAGGGGCAATGAAAAGCTGAAAGAGGATTGAACCAAGTGAAGACCACGGACAGCCTCACGGGTCGTGGTCCTCACAACGGTCTGTGGTGAGAGTCGTGAATATGATCTAGTGAATGAGAAATGAAAAGTTGAAGAGGGAATTGGTCAAGTGAAGACCACGGAAAACTATATGGACCGTGGTCATAGTCACGAGTCGTGGTGGTGTCCGTGGTGATGATCAAGTGCACAAACTTTGAAAATCCAAGGTTCAGGCGTGCCAAGTAAAGACTACGAAGGGCTTCACAGACCGTGAAGCCCTTGACGAATCGTCAGTGTACTCGTGAAGTGCCCAACAGTTCAGTCCTACTTCGAGTAGGACTCTTTTGAAAATATTCTATTTGAATTAATTAGGTCATTTTTAGTTTTTTTTTATCTTGTCTTATCTGGAACGAAGAACAAAGTTTCAAGGATTCTTAGCTATTGGTTTTGGAGATTAACATCGAATTAAGTTTGAAAGTTGGATTTCTAGTTCTTGAAACATCAAAGTGCTTATCGATTTGCTTAATTTCATAAGTAATTTCTTGTCATGTTTTCATTATATACTTCTGTATGTTTACGTGAAATCGTGAGTGGCTAAATACCACTACTGGGATTGTGGGATCTATGACGTAAATCTAAATGTAATTTCATAAAACGAGTGAAAGGCGATTTCTATTTGTGAATTATAGTTTAACTTTCGTTATTCATGTATTCTAATGAGTGCACGTATTGGAGTGATACTGTATCTGTCATTTGTTCGAGAGAAAAATGATATTTAGGAAAAAGCTAAATTAACCTGAAGATATGGAATTTTCACCAAAAAAATAAATAGCATTTTGAATCAACAACATACGTTACAGGGCTGAGTTACCATTTATGAGGTGGAAGAAGCTTTTTTAGGGTTACCCCATAACTGAAATTGTTTATTCTTCACAACGAGAGAGCTTCTTCTTTTTCACAAGAGGGTTTTCTTTTTTGTGACACTTTGACCAAGAAATGGTCAAATCCACTTAAAAATATAATAATTCTTCTTCCTCCTCCTCCTCCTCCTCCTCCTCCTCCTCCTCCTCTTCTTCTTCTTCTTCTTCCTCTTCTTCCTCCTCTTCTTCCTCCTCTTCCTCTTCTTCCTCTTCTTCCTCCTCCTCCTCTTCTTCCTCTTCTTCCTCCTCCTCCTCCTCCTCCTCCTCCTCCTCCTCTTCTTCTTCTTCTTCTTCCTCTTTTGATTCCTCTTCCTCTTCCTATTCCTCTTCCTCTTTCTCTTCCTCTAAATTGTGTTTGACTTAAAATGGATAAGTCATTTTTTTGAAAGATTTTACAATTTTTGAACAATACATTTTTTATACAAAGTTTTTTTTGGGTTAATGAACAATAAATCGTTCTATAGATGTGAAAATTGAATAATGGTGTAATTGTACCTATTATTTATTATTTTTTAAAGAAAATCAACAAACCCGAAAAAGCCCTAATTTTGAGGAAATGTATATGTATTGTTGTTGTTCAGTGAAAAGTCATTTTAAATTGCTTTTGTTATTATTTTTGTGACCATTTTTTTCATATGATTTTAGGAATATAGTCTTGTTCAGTTATCCAATATATTTTTTATTTGTTGAAAAATGTGTCGTGTGTTACAACATTTTAGTGATATGTTGGTACAGATTCTAACAGAGTTGTCGTATGTTGGAACATGTCACCTATATGTTAGGACAACAAAATGGTCATCTGTAGTAACAAGTTACCCATCTGTGGCAACAAAAGATTCATTTGTGTCAACAAAAGGTACATATGTGGCAACAGAATGTCCATTTGTGTCAACATAAATATAAATTGCTATCCATTATTATTTTATAATCAATTGTAAACTCTCAAGCTTTTTTTATTTATCTTGTAGATCAAATGACACAAGAAGTTTCATCTATGGCAACAACTCAATCTTTTGTTGGTGTTGCTCCCTCTTCTAACATCAAATGCTCTTTTTGTCGATGCGAAGAATGTGAGGAGCAACATGATTATTTTGTTAGTCGTGTTAAAGAACTCACTAATATTTTATGGAAATAACTTATAATATTGATGTCCATACATCCAAGAAGATTTCACAGTCTTTGAAGTGTAGGAGGTTGAAAAAATCTATTTCTCAATCACTATCTATAATTAGTAAAAGAAACAAATCAATGACTACTGCTCCAGTATCTTCCTCAACCCCAAAAATCAAGGAGAAAGAGAAAGCAAAAGCGAAAGAGAAAGCGAAAGAGAAAGAGAAAGAGAAAAAGAAAGAGAAGAAAGTCATCATTTGTGATGTGAATTAACAATATCCATTTGAAGGTTTTAACATTAGCGGTGAGGGTCCACTGAACTAATGACATCCTTCTCGCAATGGATAAACAAGGGCCTTTACAAGCATCATGCAAATAAGTAAAGTCGTTTCACTATTATTAGTATTTCGTATTGATGTCCACTAAATAATTATTTATAATGTTTACACAATTATAGAAGAGACACGGATGATCACTACTTATTCAATTGCTCGAAACTTGGATTCAAACAACTTGATTTTGTAGTTGCATTTCTAAAGAAGAAGGACTAGTTCTACGTAATTTTTCAACCCAATAGATGTTGGACTGATGAGGTAAATCCATGCCCACTTATGTTTTGATTAAGACATGAATACATACAAATAACTGATACAAAAATACACTTATTGATGCATCTGTGCAGCATGTGAATGTCATTTTATAATATTTACGAAAGAAGTCGAAGCAACAGAATCATTCTAAATATTGATATACCACTACTAATTGTTTTTTTCAAAACATACATTGACAATGTCAGTGTTGTTCCTGAAAATGAGAATAAAATCGTTGACACTAGCAAAGAGTTTGGTATACCTGCTAGACTGCCTTAGCATCTCACATATGAGGTTTATATCACTATAAATTGTAATGGGGAGTTTCATTGGGTCTTGGCTGTCGTTGTACTGAAGGAATGGTGCATAAAGTTGTTTAATTCGATGTCGTCATCTAGGACTAACAGAAAATTTTCCGTCGAGATTCAAAAGTTGTCTAGAATATGTCCAAAGTACCTTGAATCCAACGGATTTTTTAAGCAAAAAGACTGAACCAACTGGTCAGTTATTGAATCTTACCAGGGAAAGAAAAAATCTCACCCATTTGAAGTCATACATGTTACTGATATTGCCCAACAAGTAAGCAACAGTTTGTAAGTGTCACATTATTTTTTTGTCTTACCACTATCGAAATGTGATGTTATTAGGTTTAGTATATTTTCTAATTCATGATATACCATGCAGAGATTGTGGACTTGTTTTGCTTCATACACTGAGTTTTTGAGTGATGGACTACAAGTACCATCTTATGGAATTATTTCTCAATCTCTTCACATGAGATATGCTTCACTCCTATGGAATTATAAGATTTTAAAGGCTCGGAGTGGCTACGTTAGTAACAATGAAGACCCATAGAGGCCTCGACCTAAAAAACAAAAGTCCATATCTTCAGATGAAAATGTTGTGGTTACCACCATTGATTAGATATAGTTTTGATGGTTATGAATAACATTGTGAATTACTTTTTTATTGATAAGTTGTAAAGAAGAATTGGTGAAGTGTTCATTTTTGCTAATAATATTAATAATTATTTTTATTTTTTTGTTGGAACAAATGTCAATTATGTTGAAAAGGAAGAAATGTGGTATATGTGACAACAAATATAGAGTTTGTTATAAAACAAATCACATAATCATTTGCATGTGCCCAATAGAAAGGTGATATGTGGCAACATATATAATATTTGTTGTAAAAAAAATCATCAAAATTATCTGCATGTGCCCCAACAGAAAAGAGATATGTAGCAATATATGTCACTTTGAATTGTCATATGTTGCAACATTATATTGTAAAATTTCAAAAAAAATAAAAAGATTGAAAACAGTCATCTTTTTCCCTCTCTCCCTATAAAAGGTCGTTTCATATTTCAAATTTAATTTACTTTTACTAATTTCTATTTTCTTTCCTTTCATCTCTCTTATTTCTCCATTATTATTCTTCACATGTTGAGTTATTCTTGTGATATTTTCTACAACATCAGTGTAATCTTTTGCAATATTTTCTACAACAAATCATCGTTGCCTTCACCATTCCTAATTAATCATCGCTATCTTCTCAAGTAAAATTTAATTAGGGTTTTGAAATACTTACGGATATCAAATCAGGACGTTTTTAGTGGTTTATCGCTTATTTGTTTGTAGGATTGTTGGTTTTGTTGGTTGTTTTTCCTTTTGAAATACTATATGGTTTCAAAAAGCTTCAATTTGTAGTTGGTTAGTTAGGGTTTAGGGAGGGTTTTATGGTTTGATGGTTGGTTCATGTGTGGTATTGATTCGTATTTGGGGTTTTCTAAGGGGTGATGTGTTGTTATTTTGTTGTGTTGTTTTTGGTTGTTGTTATTTTTGTTAAGAAATATTTGATTTAGTGGTTGCAGATACAAATATAATTCATCCTGTCAAAAGAAAAATTGTATTAACGACTGAAACAACTGACACAAAATTTCAGAAGAGGCTTAGGACTAAAACTTGTAGGAAGAAGAATAAAAATTTCCGTTCCACTCTTTTAGAAGAACTTGCATATGAAGTAGTTTCTTCTTCTCAAGTAGAGTCAGGAGTTTCTTCTTCTCAAGTAGAACACGAATTTTCTCAAAAAGATCTTGAAATTCTCCATGAAGTTGTTGTAGAGGAAGAAGGACAAGGAAAGAAATGAGGATGATGATGATAGAAGAGATAAAAATAAAGTTGATGATGGTGAAGAAAGAGAAGAAGGAAAAAATGAAGTTGATGATGATTAAGAAAGAAGAGAAGAAGAAAAAAATGAAGTTGAGAAAGAAGAAGAGAAAAAAAAAAGAGTTGAGGAAGAAGAAGGAAAAAAAGAAGTTGAGGAAGATAAAGGAAAAAATAAAGAAGTTGAGGAAGAACAAGGTAAAAAAATTAAGGTGAGGATGATGGGATCAAAACTGTCAATGCACACATTTTTCCTGTGCATTTCCAGCCTAATGCTACTGGTGATAGCATTATAAGGTCAACCATGGGAAAATCATTCGACTCCTTTACGACCATTCTCCGGGAGAATGATTTGGAAGATTCTTTTAAGAATAGTTATTTTGGTCAATACTTGATTTGCCAATGAATAATAATGCACGTTTTCAAATGACTATTGTCTATGAACTTCTGAAAATAAGGTTCATTTTTTAGAATAATGAAAAGAGGGATAAGGTGTTGATTAATTATTGTGGTATGCCAGTCTTCTTTGGCAAAAAAGAGTTTTACATGGTTACAGGGTTAAAATGTCATTCTCCTTCTGAGCCAATCCCTGTTTTCACAGCCAAAAACAACCACGGAGACAAAACAAAGGAGGAGAAGCACAAAAAAGTAAGGAACAATCAACTGAGGAGCAGGACTTGGAGTCCCTTGTTGTCCCAAGCTTCAAAAATCTCAAATTGGTAGTTTTGTTGAATGACAAGGAACATCAAAGAAGCACACTGAGTGGTTGTGCTTACTTTTGTTTGTACATAATATACTTATGTCCAAAGATGTCAACAACAACATACCCCTTAATTATGTAAAGTTATCTGAAGATATTGAGGGTTTCAATAACTATTCTTGGGGTCATGACAGCTACAAATTAACTGCCAAATACTTGTTGGCTCCTTTATCTCCACAGACCAATAACTTATTTGGATTTTCGTGGGCTTTCATGATAAACATAAATGTTCTTAATTTTTTTAAATTTTATTGAATAATTCAACATTCGATTTGTGACATATTTTCCTTTTTCAAAGGCTTGGACATTTGAAGCTATTCCTCATTTGAGACATCAAGTAATTGCAAAAGAAGAGATTTCATCTTCAAGGATATTGAGATGGTTGACAGAAAAAAATGTCAAAAATCCTCTAGATCTTTTTAAGCCTCTTGATGATGCAGTAAGTTGTTATATTACAAATTTCAAATTGTCATATGTGTCATATATTGTTACAAATGTGGCATATGTTGCTACATATGAGTCATTTGTAGCAACATATGACTCATATGTTGCTATAGAAGATCCATCTATTGCAACAAGTGACACAAATGTTGCTACAGATGTTCATATGATGTAGCATATCACCCATCTATAGCAACATATGACACTTCAGTTATAACATCTGGCCCAAATATTCCTATGAATGACTCATTTTTATAATTTTAGATTGTGCATCCATGGATTATCTAAATAGAAAAGTAATTGCAAATGTCATCTTTTATTACTCTAGGGTTGGTTGAAACCTTATTTGATCATATAATGGATAGAGTTAAAATGGAATTGATTGGAGCAACAATCATAAAAAAAGCAAGAGTTGATGATTAGTTAGTTGTTTTTAACGAGGATATGGTTGATGCTACTATAAGTGCTGGTATTAATATTGGTGTTGATGTTGGAGGTCGTATTTGCGTTAGTGATGGTGTTGGTTTTGATGGACAAAGTGTTGGGGTTACCTCTTGTAGTCGATGTTATAGCTTTCTATATGAGAAGTGCAAGAAATATGATGACGATTCTATCATGTATCTTCAAACATTGAGTGAGACTGTTAATAAATTTAAATACAAGAGGGGGCCAGGGTCACTCCATCAAACAAGGTTCGGGATCCTAATACTTCATAGGCCAAGAGGAGAAAAAAATTGTTTATCAAGGCAATAAAGAATTTGAAGAAGAAAATATTTTGAGAATTGCCAATAGCCGCAGGAGAAAAGCTGGAGCTGAAGCATATGAATATTTATAAGTTGGTGCCTCTAACTAAAAAGACCAAACCATTGGAACTGATAAAAGTAAAGGACTGCGTACACAATACGACATGTATTATTTTAGTGGAAATGATTTCAAGGCCATGACAAGCATGAATATTTGGTGGGAAGACTGGATATTTTTTCTCTACTAACCTTCTTCAATTTATAATGTTTGTTTGTTTTATCTTTTCAATCATTACTCTTATTTACTCTTTATTAATTGTTATTTCAGTATATTGATGAAATTTGTAGCCTCATACAGGAGAGGCATTTGAGATACCCTGAGCACTATGATTTTTCGGATAGAATCATGGATCTCAACTTCTATACCAACTTCAAACGAAGGTATGACAGTATGAGTGAGGATGCAACAATAGTTGGTGGCAAAGCTTTACACAGTTAATTAATGAGTTTGTAAGGAATGAGGATATGATTGACTGCGTCAGGGGCATTAGACCATATCCTGGAAGCATAGATTGGATTGGTGCAAAAGGGATTCGGGAAGTCATGAACATGAACAAAACTCATTTTGTGACTCTTGAGAACCTCTTGCATGAGGGTCGCATGGATGTTTATGACTGCAACCTGATGAGTATGGAACATGCCAAGTTTTTGACATTCATACAACCTATGTTTGAGTTGCTGCCAAACTTGTTGAGGCAAAGTGGAATAATGAAGCATTTTCCAGATAAGTTCCTCAATGAACCATAGGAATTTGAAGGTCGATTGGAGTGCATGGTAAAAAAAATAACACCAATGCAACGTGTGGGTCATATTCGCTTACATTTATTGAGCATTTAATTACCAACACAACAATTCAACCAACCGACACCAAGTTGTGTGACAATATAGTTAGTCGAATGCAATGGAATTGGGCTACTGGATAGTATCTAGGATCTTGGAGCCTTGACAATGTGTTTGTAATTAATAACAATATTTTATTTTATCTATTATATTATTCAATAAAATTTAAAATGTTGCTACATATAAGTGATATGTTGCAATATTTGAGGCATCTGTAACAACATATGATTCATTTGTAGCAATAGAGCAGTCATGTGTAGCAACATATGACTAATCTGTAGCAACATTTGACTCATATGTAGTAACATATGCCTCAAATGGTCAAATGTTACTACATAAGGGTGATGTGTTGCAACATTTGAGACATCTGCAGCAACAGATAAGTCATTTGTAACAACATTTGACTCATATGTAGCAACACATGTGTCATCTGTAGTAATATATGCCTCATCTATTATAATATTTGACTCATATATAGCAACAATTGGGTCATATATAGCAATATTTGAGTCACATGTTACTATAGATAGGTGATATGTCGCAACATTTTGATCATCTGTAACAACATATGCCTCATCTCTTACAGCATTTGACTCATATGATGCAATATTTGACTCATATGTTGCAACATATGGGGCATTCTTAGAAACATAGGAGTCATCTGTAGCAACAATAACTTACTGATGTTATGTTATGTTAAGAACAAGTAAAAAAGTTGGAATAGAAGTGCAAACCTAAGTTTATTTATTTCCACAACTATGCTAATTTTAATGGTTGTACACAATTACATAAGAATTTTTCATCTTTCACAGTATTCTTTTTGGTAATGCTTAAAAATAAAAAAAAGACCACAACAATCAACACGAAGATTAGATTCCAGTTGTTACAACATTTGGTCTTCTTCTTCTACTTCATCACCCATTTGTTACTTATTTTAATATGACTTTCATCATCAATTTCTAACTTCTTAATTCTCTTCGCCAATCTCAGAATAACGTTCTGGGATCGTATATCAGCATCTTCACGATCCCTCCATGTAAAGAAATTACATGCATTCTCCTAAAATATACCACAAAGAAATTTAAATTAAACAAAAACCAAAATATAGACAACATATGCCTCATCTGTAACAACATATGCCTCATCTCTTACAGCATTTGACTCATATGATGCAATATTTGACTCATATGTTGCAACATATGGGGCATTCTTAGAAACATAGGAGTCATCTGTAGCAACAATAACTTACTGATGTTATGTTATGTTAAGAACAAGTAAAAAAGTTGGAATAGAAGTGCAAACCTAAGTTTATTTATTTCCACAACTATGCTAATTTTAATGGTTGTACACAATTACATAAGAATTTTTCATCTTTCACAGTATTCTTTTTGGTAATGCTTAAAAATAAAAAAAAGACCACAACAATCAACACGAAGATTAGATTCCAGTTGTTACAACATTTGGTCTTCTTCATCACCCATTTGTTACTTATTTTAATATGACTTTCATCATCAATTTCTAACTTCTTAATTCTCTTCGCCAATCTCAGAATAACGTTCTGGGATCGTATATCAGCATCTTCACGATCCCTCCATGTAAAGAAATTACATGCATTCTCCTAAAATATACCACAAAGAAATTTAAATTAAACAAAAACCAAAATATAGACAAACAAATGATCTCCAGACCAAGATGTAGAAATGTACATACACGATAGCGTGGGCAAAACCAAAATCTTCGACATGGATTGTCCTTCGACCGTGAAGTTTTCATTGAAAGAAAGTCTCCATGTTTGCAACATATTTCCATACCCAAAATGGGATCATTCTCATCATTACAAATTCGATTCAATATTGCATTAGACATTATATCAAAAGTAACAAAAACAAACAAAACTCATTGATGAGATCTCTAGTACTGAGCTATATATAAAGAAATTCATTCTTACCCAATGCCTATATTGCAAAATTAATTATTTCATTGATTTGACAGTACATGACAGGCGAATCTTTTATTTATTGATTTGGTTTAACCAAGCAAATCAATAATTGTTGCGTGTTAAAAAACAAAGAACATAATAGGCTGATGAAATAAATAACATCATTATATCCCATGCACTCCAGAGATCCGAGATCCACGCACTCCAGATAGAGAGGAGAGAGAGAGAAGAGAGAGAAAGTGAAGCAAAGAAACCGAAGCGGCGAGGAAGAAAATGGAAACCCTATCTTATCTAGAAATGAAAATGAAAACCCTAATTTATATCTCTTTTAGAAATGAAATAATGGGTCAATTGGGCCAATTTTAGAGATTGGACATGCCCATGACTTTTATAAAGTACTTACGTGTTTTAAGTTGTTGCAACATATGGAAAATGGCAATTATGTGTACATGCAAGTGGTATAACCAATAAAGCGGAGAAATTCAAGCACATAATTTGGCAAACATAAACATGGGATCTCCATAAACATATACATAAACATAAACATTGTTATTGTGACATGCAAGTACTATCACCATTAAGAGAAGAGAAGGCTAGGCTACAGGCTAAATATCCATATTTACAAAGGAATTAACGCCAACAAAAAAATGAAAATTTACATCTGAAACGCTCTAGCCCTATACTACTACTTCGGCCAGCAAAAAGGACTTGACTGGAGGATCTGGAGTCAACATTGAGTGATTAAACCTGGAGGGGCATCACCCTTCTTTCTTGAAGGGTAGTGGATCAGATCTACCCATGCACTCTGTCACAAGACCACCTATAGAAAAACAAACAACCATAGTTAGCTACGCCATGTACTCCATTACCAGGCCAGACAGGATGTTATAAAGTAAGAAAACTTACCAAATGTTGAAGTTACCCTCCATTAGACAAGATCCGGTAGAATTGGACAACGACCATCACCCATGCACTGAGAACACTCGTCACTTGAAAAAGAAATTATATTAATTGAGAACAACATAATTACGTTGATCACCCACAATAAGAGCAAGCGGAGACTTAAATTTTTCCAAGGTGGTTACATCTTCTCAAGGATTTTGAGTGAGAGGAGGAGAATGAAGAATAAAGGAAATAAAATAAAAAACGGGAGCTTTTTTAAGTGAGTAAATTGTGAAAGTGAGAGTGTGAGTGGTGAGAGGGGAGTAGAATAGGTCATTAATTGTACTCGATCCAGTTATGGGTTGGGAACATTTTGTATGATGAACTATAACTATCATATGGTATTACTTACCCATTGTATGATGAACTAGTGGCACAATAGTATTTGTAAAAATAATTGATAGAATTGATGAAGGTTGTTGTATTAGACCATAATTTTGTACTTATACATATTATAGGACTATATATTAGTGCTACATGTTGTATTAGGTCATAATTTAATTAAATTAATACCAAAAAACACATGTTAAGATATGCATATGTTGCCACATAAGACATATCTGTTGCGATTTTTATTGCAAAATTCAACATATTATCAAACATAATATACATATGTTGCCACAGATGACAATTTGATATATGAGTTAATCGATAAATTAAGTAATTTAGCAATGAAAAATGTCAAATTGAAAAATATTTTAGTACTTTTGACCATTATTATGCAATAAAAAAATATTATAACACTTTGAACAACGATTTCATATGATAGATATATTGCAGTTTTGACACAAAATTTAACAGATTATCCAACAGAATGTACATATGTTTCCACAGATGATAATTGAACTAATACCACACTGTGGTATAAGGAAAAAATTTAACTATATAATCTAGTTCTAACTCACAACTGCATAATTCACAACGAATATCATCTTCATCATCACTTTCCTTGGGCCAATAATTCTTGCGAAGACTTTGCTCATGTTGATGAACAGTGCAACAAATGAGTCTTTCTCCGAACACATGAGGTTCTGGCACCCACATTCCACCTAAAACTTGTTGTAACTTATATCGACATATCCTGGTTTTTTGTGGCTCCATTTGGTTTAGCAATGATCATTAAGCCTTCTCTCATGGATTCACCATCCTTGAAGATTGAAATTATGGCAAGCACATAGGATGCACCAATGTGACCTCCGTTTGCTGCTTGATTAATCATTCCCAATGCATTTGAATCCTTATTGTTGAAAAAATCAAACTACAAAAGAAATAACACATTTAAAAGGCAAAATACATTGATAAAAATGTGAATACATACGAAAAACATTAAAAATTATCACGCTTTTTCTGTGTAAGGTTTCTAAATTCTTCGATGCTCTGCAAGTATCCAGGAAAGAAATGGATTTTCGAACTAGTGACCAATGGTTCACCGGCCATCTATCATAAGGAAAGTCGACCAACGTTTGTTGACATGTTGACATACTCGCTAGTTTGTTAGTTTGTTATTAATTCTTATCAAGTTGTTAGAGTAGATTTAGATTAAGTTGTTAAAGTAGTTCCTTAGTTTTAGTCAACTTAGTTACATATTAAGTTGTTAGAATAGTTCCTTAGAAGTAGTCAAGTTAGTTACATCTTACTTGTATTTAAGTTAATGTTACATTTGAATAAGATTCATTTAAGTTTGCTTTAATTCTCAATCTCTTTATGGTATTAGAGCATCTCTAAAACTCTCACGAGTCCGATCCAATTTCTTTTTCTCTCTCTCTTTGTGTCCAAACATGGTTGTTCCTGCTACCACCATTGATAATGATGTTGCAGTTCCGACTACCACTCATGTGGTACAGTTCAATCCAGCTGCCCAATTACCTATCAAACTGCAAGGCAACCTCAACTTTGCCACCTAGAAGGCGCAACTAGTGATGCTACTCAATGGACACAAGCTCCTTGGGCACCTCACTGATGCCAAATCTGATCCGCCGACCACTATCACACAAACTGATAGAACCATCTCCAATCCTGAATATGAGTTGTGGTTTTGCCAAGATCAAATAATTCAACAGGCAATGATGGCATCCGTTGACCCCACCATTGCTACCACTGTTGCAACTGCCTCTTCGGCAAAAATAGCTTGGGATATCCTTCATACAGCTTATGCCAATAGGAGTCAAACTCGCATCTTCAGCTTACGAGATGAGTTGCAAAACATAAAAAAGGCTTCCAAAACAATTGCTACTTACCTACAGGAGATCAGATCAATTGCTCATGCTCTCAAAGTAGTGGGCTCTCTGGTGGCTGATGATGAACTAGCAGTCAAGATCTTAAGTGGCCTAGGTCATGAGTACCGTGAAATCACTGCCGCTATAAGAGTGCGCGACACAGCCCTAAGTTTTGAGGAGCTATTCCAGAAACTCACGGATCATGAACTCTTTCTCAAACATCAAGATATTGACAGGTCATCCTCCATCATCACGGCTACAGTTGCACAAAGGACCAACTTTCAGCCCCAACATCAGAAAAATAATCGTCGCTTTCCAAATCAATCTTCAAGACCACAAGCTCCACGACATGCAGACCCCAGAAATCAACAGAATGGGAGACTACCCAGGCAAGCGGTAAAATGCCAACTTTGCCAAAAGATCGGTCACACAGCTGATGTGTGTCGCTCAAAATCACACAACCACTTTGAAGCTAAGGTCAACTTTGTGTCAAATCATCACTCAGATGCAAATCCTTGGATCCTTGAATCTGGAGCAACTCATCATGTCACAACTGAGTCAGCTAATCTTGAAGGATATACTGGCAATGAGAAAGTGTCCATGGGTGACGGTAAAACTAGTCCCATTACTCACACTGGTTTAACTCAAATTAAGGCTTCTAACTCCAATTTCATGCTTTCTAACACTCTTTGTGCTCCAGCTATCAAAGAGAACCTTATTTCTGTTGCTAAGTTTTGCACTGACAATCTGACCTCAATCGAATTTTTTCCACACTCTTTTCTTGTGAAGGAT
>JAJOOS010013431.1:0-13714 GCA_029582725.1 Solanum chiquidenum
CCCCCCCCCCCCCGAGAATGCAGGACCTGAGGATGCAACCCGATGAGGCCTACTCCTCGAGGATGCCGAACCCGAGGACGCCTGACCCGAGGACGCCTAACCCGAGGAATCCCTGACCCGAGGAATCCTGACCCGAGGATGCCTGACCCGAGGACGCCTGACCCGAGGAAAGCGTCGTGCGTGCCTCGACCCCTCATGACCCGAGGAACGCACATCACTTTCCTCGAGGCTCACCCCCTCACCCCGAAGCACGGGTTGTGCGTGCCTGGAAGACCCCCCATCCTGCCCTGAGGCACGGAGCGTAAAAAATTCCCCACCCCCACCTAAGGCGTGACTCGAGGCACCCTGTCCCTCCCTCTCTCCCTTTCCGCCCGAGGCCGTTATTATTGATGATCACGACATATTCAAGAGTCATAAAGAAGTAAAGAAAAATTTCAAATCTTTAACAATGAAGTTCCGATCTCGTTCCCATCAATCTTGATGATCTGTGAGTAGTTTCAGAAATTAATCAAGAAAAAGGAGATGAGAAAAGGAACACTTGTAAAATCAAGCTAAAAAAAATCATGTTTTCAGTTCTGATGACTAATAAAAAAGCCAAACGATTATAGGTAAAAAGGGATCAATGAATTAAAATGAAGACAACCAAGCGGCCTCTTTCTGATTCAAGCTTTAACAAATCAGATGGTGCTATTATTAATATGGACATCAGAATGGGAAAATAAAATAACAAAATCTAAACCAGGACTACAAACATAAAAGTATATATGCAATCTTAGCTCACAATCTAAATTATAAATAATAAAAGGGTTTTGGGGAGGGGATAACAGGCCAATCAAATGAAGAATGACAGGGTTGCATGTGTTTTTCAAGAAGAATGCACTCATATGAACTATTAAGAAGTAACTGAATAATTCAAACTACATATGCATCACACCTCTCATGTGCAACATAATTTGGAGTCCTACAAGTATAGTCAACCCTGACTCCCTGTTAGAGATTTGAATAAATGCCCAAAGTCAGAAACTTTCAAGTTCCCTTAGAAATCAAGAAGAAGCAAATTTTCAGGATGTTAAGATAGATAGTCTTCACAACAGGTTTTCCAATCAGCAATTGCAAACCTTCAGATCTCGGTGGTATTGCTGTGACAGTGAGCAATTGCATCAATGAGTGTAACCACCAGGCATGATATACCAAATTCCCCATTCCTACGAGTTGATTTTGAGGTTACATATAAATTATTCAATAAATTGTCGAGGAACAATAGTTGCAATATAAAAAACTTATACAAGAAATGAGTGATCAAGAAATGGATTTTGGGATGTGGTGGATACTCAGTAAGCTTGCCATGAGGTAGTGATGCCAAAAGTTCCTCGAGATACGTTGGAGCACGAAGAAACAGAAGGAAGAAGGAGACCTTCTATCCTCTTAATCTTTAGAGTAGATATTATATATAGGATTTATGTTCACTGCGGTGCCCAAGAGAAAGATGAATAGGAATGTTGAAGGGACATAAGGCTCAGATTGTACGTCTGCAGCTATTCGTAAAGTAAGTTTTCTGGAAACTCTTAAGGCATCCATAAATGAAAACGATATAAACATATTACACAGGGCCTAGACAATATCAACTTCCAAGACGAGCAAGAAAACCTCCGAAACCATCCAAACTTCATTCCTATATCATCAAACGACAAACCTACTAATTGTTAAACTGATTGGGAAAAGAATCGGCTATATCTACTTCCAAAACAGCCTCCAAGCTCTTAACTCTCCTAAAAAATAAACCTCATTGACCTTAGTGAAGACTTCTATCTCATAAAGCTAACAAAACTAGAAAACTATGAAAAAAATACTTCATCCTTGGACCATTGTTCCTCGACTCGCAATTTATCTCCTAAGGAAATGGGAACCAAAATTCAATCCCTCGATGGCTCAAATAAATTTCTCGACAGTTTGGATAAGAAAATTTATGACGTTAACATCCTCCAACGAATAGGCAACCAAATAGGAACAATACTAAAAATAGATTCAGTGACTATGAATACCACTAGAGCGCCAAACAATATACCTTCTACATCAAAAATCCTAACCAAACAGAGTCATCCCCTGATAAGATCACTCCTGAACTAAATGAAAATGCAGGATGACAAAACTATAGTTTACCCAAAAAAGAAAAAAACAAACATTCAACATCAGTACATTTAATTTGCTCATAAATGACCAAAAAACAAAAAGCAACTCCATTGATTCTGTAGGACCTAAATTAGAGCAGCAGGAACAAGACAAAAACAACAAACAAAGAACCAAAAACAATCCCAAAAATCAAGCTCCAAATTCTGAGGGAAAAAAAATTGCCACGTCAACAACAAAGGAAAGCCCAAGCCACGTAAAAAACATAGTATCCATTCTCTTTTACAGTTTCTAAAGCCACAAACGTGGAAATATGCAGCCTCACCACATCCAAAAAAATAAAATACCTACACAAGACTCTACAATTCCTATGAATTGGGAAGTATCTCAACCTTGTCATTAGGGAAAACCATTAAGGATAAGTTGTAATTAGCTCAAAATTGTTGTTATAGACTGTATTTCAGGTTTTATTGGATAATTCCTTATTTAACAAATATCAGAGATTCGTTGAACATTGGCATAAATGGATGGATAGACAGAAGTAGATGTGTTGACACAAGTCAGTCCAATCCTTTCCAATATTGACTGACAGCACTCTCTGTAAAAGAAAAAGATCGACTCAAAATGCAAGGTACCTGAAAAGCTAGCCAAACCATAGTATCTAAATATGTCCTACATATATAGTCTAGGTTGATTTAGGTTGAAGAATCACAAAACAAAGGGAAAATGAAAAAGAACAATCTCATGTTTTGCATTGATCATGAGAATTACTATTGGTAGTTGTTGTCTAATATTGCATTGTAATATACACAATTCTCTGCTTAGCTATGCTATTAAGGTTTGACTTATGTAGTCACTTGTCCCAGTGTTTCTTCACTGACGTTATCATCTGCCTTGATTATGTAATCTCATAAATAGAATAGGATCTGGGAAATGCAAACCTTACTCTACACATGGATTGTTTTAGACAGGTCTTCGAAGCAGGGTTGCAAGAAATTATTATGACATAAAAATCACCATACAAAGCAGATGATGTAACAAACACATTGAAGAATAAAATTGCCTTTTATATGTGATAATGCTTGAATATCTACTAACTTTCTAATATACTTCGTCCTTCATATCTTCTTATCTAAGCTTACCTCTAATCACTTCTCCTAAATTCTTTTTTAATCTCCCTTAACCGTTGCTATTATTAACCTTTAACACCCTCTAAATGATCCATACTTGCAGCTAGTCTTCTGATGTCCAAATCATCTAACTTGATTCCCTACAAAAACTGCACTCCCTAAGTCAGAGATTAAATGCACAAATTTTCAGGATGGGGAACAAGGAACAATAGTTAAAAGATTAAGATAGATTTTTCAATTAGCGATCTCAGTGGTAAACAAGCTAAATGATTCATAAACTGATAAACCAAATTCCCCATTCCTACGAGTTGATTTCGATGTTCAATTAGTCAATCAATCAACTAAGCCACTACCCTAAGTCAGAGGAAAAAGTACCTGATTACGAGCAGTGGCATCCGGACGGAATACAAGAAGCATACCAATATCTGTCTCTCCTCATTTGCCTCACAACCACCTCCCTCTTGTTTCTCAGCAATTTTATTCTCGCTAGCGTGATCTTCGCCATTTTCTGCTGCATACACACAAAAAACTTGATTTCTTTTATCGGAAAAGAAGTAAAATTGAGAAGAGAATTGGGATATTCACCATTTGAAGGTTCTTGCAGAAGAGAGAAAGACCCATCTTCATCTTCATCGGCTTGAGAAGAGCGTGCGTGCGAGAATATGCGGTAGTGAAGAAGAGAACAGAGTTGTATGTATAACGGTCATTTGGGATGAAAACAAAAATATATGATTATTATTTATTATTATATCAAAATAATTTTAAAATGAATGACGTGGGTTTTGGGCCATCATATGAAAATGTCTTTTGGATCCATTTCTTAATGAATTGGGTCTGCTGGAGTTGGCCCAAATTTTGTCTGAAAGTTGAGTCTAAAGTGAGGTAACAAAATAGTTACATTTTTTTATAATAGAAGGGGTTAGATTTGAAATTAAGATATAGCCATATCAGTTTCAATTATGGTCAATTCTAATTAAGAACGTAACCAATTTACTAAATCCGACTAGAATTTAAATAAGATTAATTAACAAGCTTCTTAATCTTAACGAAATAAAATAATTATAAACGAATTAATTCGAAAATATAATCTACTGACTAACTAATACTAATTTAACAAAATATTTGAGCGAAATAAAAAAAAAATAGACAATTTTTGAATAATTATATAAAAACAATGGCGTATGCAACACTTTTTGCAAGCGGTGTCACCTTTTAATATATATAACGAAAGAAAGAAAAAATAGAAGGCAAAAGAAGAAAGAAATATGCATGTGAACCATCCGAGCTACACACCATTTACACAAAATATTATCACACACACTATATATATATATATATATATCAAATGTCTTCGATAAATCCGTGTCTTGTGACACAAACCTTTATAGATTCGCCTTAAAGCGTACACATTATTTAAAAATCATACAAAGTGACAAAACTATTTTAAAATAATGAGTTGGGGAAGCATTGCGTATAGTTTCACTATTTTTTTAGGCATATTTTCGTATTTATGAGTCAACTTTTAGGAATTAACTGATTTTATTTATTTTTCGTGTGTATTAGCTCATGAATCTAATTTATGTGTTCATAAAAGAAATTCACGGACATTGTATTCACTACCTTTATTTTTAAAGGTATCATGAGAATTATAAAAAGAAAATGCGGAGCTTTAAAGTTATTCCTTTATATTTTGTTGATTGGCTGGTAAATATGAGTATTAGTTTTCTTAAATGGCTTTACTTTGTACTTTTGAATTCACAATCTTTTTGAAATATTGATTTTTCTATTTGTATCGAGTCTATGTGTTTAGAGATGTTTGAAGATAACAAAGATGTGATATTTACACTATATTTTAAATATATTGTAGATACTATTTGCACGGGTCGGACACATACGATGAATGTGTCTAGAAATTAATATTATTAAAAGTGAAAATTTTCAAAGTGCAAAGTTAAATTATTATTTTAATCTATACTAAATTAAATATATAATTAATTAAATATTTAATACTAAATACTAAAGTGAAAAGGTGCTAAGTCAAAAATTGAATCAACTTTAAATGCAATAAAATAAGAAAGACAATTAAGAAAGATAAAAAATGAAAGAATTAAATTTGAAAACTTTTTATCATTTCATTTCCTCATATTGAATGAAGAAAAAAATTGGTCTTGCAAAACTATAAATTAAGCACTGGACACTATCAAATAAATCATAAGAAATGGAGTGATAGGGTTTAATTATTGATTTCAATGTCTCTTATTTTATTTGATTCCTTCTTCACCTGTGTATTATCACGTTCAATTATATTTTTGTTTGTTATTTTTTTTTTCTCTCTTTCAACTTTGGTGTCATCATAAATCATAATCCTGGAATAAAATATAACTATAATTATATGTGATAAATTCTATGATTCATTATATTTGTTTGTTAAAAATTTCTTATTTCTTTATAAAAAAAAAATTATGCTACACAATATCGATTTCTAAACTTTTAAAATTTGTTGATTATATGAAATATGTGATGAATACATTATTATTTAAGAAAAATGTGCAACGCACATTCCCAATAACTAGTAAGAATGATAAATACAAAAGAGGTGGCTATTTTTGGATCCGTGCATTTTAATTAGGTAGGATAAGACATGAAGTGGGGAAGGGGGAAAAAGAAAATAAAATGAAAAGAAAGATTACTCTTGTTTTCTATTTTAACCTTGTTTTAGCAATAATTTTATTTTTCCTTGTCCACTTCAAAACACAATAGATTATTCCAATTAATGTTCACGTATTATATAATACCAGTGGATCCAAATTCCACTAGACTTCCAATGCTAGGACCTTTTTATATTTTTTTTTATAATAATAAATTAATAATACTAATAATTTTCCCCGATTAAAGACTAGTCAGTATATAAGATATTCACATTTTATTTATTATTTTATTTTGCTTTTCAAGTCAAGCGTAAGTTTCTTATGTTAGATTGATATGAAAAGCGTAATATTCTCTAGCAGCCTTTCTTTCGGTACCAAATATAACCCGAAGAGAAGATATGAAATATAATTGACATTGTTAAAAACGCTGGGTATGGAAAAAGGGAGATACAATAAAATGTAATTTAATTACTAGGATCGAATTCAAATACTTTCATTAAGAATTGAGGAATTCTATTTATTCTATCGTGGAAATAAGAGCTGCCTCATGGCATAATTTATGGAAGCAAAGTGTAGAAAAGGAAATTAAATTAGAAATTTTATCAAATCACGTAGTGTTAACGGTTTAGAGCTAATTATATTATATTACTATCTTTTTTCAAATTATAAAAATTCCTTAAATTTGGTGGAATTTGGATATATCACAAAACGTCTTGATTTTGAATACATCGCATACGTCCCGATACATTACGTAAAGTGATGTGTCTAACCGATATATCGCGTAAAATAATATATCTGAAAATATGAAAGACTGGCAATTTTTATAAATTTTCCAAATAATAAAAAATTATTTTAAAAAATACAATAAAATAAATTGTGTGTTTAGGTAATTTTTCATAAATTGAACAAAAGTCATCCCATTTAATTTATGTCATGTTCAATTTTGGTCTTCTTGTACGTCCACTTGAAAGAAAGAAAAAAATTATTTCCAGTGTCTACACATGTTATTATGTCCCATTGGATCCAAATTCCACTAGACTTTTCAATGCTAAGGTACTATATACACACTGTTGATTAATTTGTTTCTATCAAAATAAAATATTTCAAAGTAGACGGCTAGCAAAAGGATAACAAATATCTTTGTCGCTTGTCTCCGTTATTATTTTAAAAATATTTAGTTATTCTTTTCTTGACAATGTATTTATAATAATTCCTTGAGGAGTTGAGTTTATGGGTTAAACACATGGATTAAGAAATAGGAGTTCAACATAGAAATATTGTTACACTTGAATAAAAGGCAAGAGATTTGAAATTAAAAGAAATCATGTTGAAGGTCGAAACAAAAAAACAAATCAAGTCGAGTTAGATTGAATTCATTAACCAAGTTCCAATGGGATTTATAGAAAGAAGCTAAGAGAAATTCGATCGATCATTACTACTCTTATAGAAAGCATCATATTGATGCTATTGCCTCTTATATTATTCACACAAATTGAGATTTATTCTTTGCAAATAGTAGTCATCGTAAGCCGTGCTTAAACGGGTTGGACATATTATAATTTTAGGGCTAATTTTGTCAACTCTAAGTAAGGTTTTTGAATGAGGCAATAGTTTACTCATCTTATTCAGCAAATTAGCATGTCAAATTCAATTCCAATAGGTCATTTGGCGTGTGATGTACATGTATACACCACTACCTATGAGATATAATAAAAATGAAATTTTATCTTTTATGAGTGAGGCAAAGACAAATAAATGGAGTTTTATCTAATCAAATAATTATTAAAAATCTAAATAAAAAATTAAAATATTTAATTAATGGCAAATCAATAAAAACACATTTTTCTTATTAGGAGTGAATAGTTTTTTTTAAAGGAATGTACTCAAACTAAAAACACGAGTGTAATGAAGGGAGTAATTTTTTGTAGTAATATTTTATTATTTTGCACTATTATTATTATTTTCTATTTAAAATGATAAGTTTCAAGGACAAGGACTAATGATTTTCCAATGATATTACTAATTGGGGCCTAGAATATAGTAAGTCAAGCCTCAAGTCAGCTGATGTCTATTTTATGATCTTAAACTAATAGGGTTCATATCTTAAGTGTGATAATACCAGTCAATTTTATTTAAATTTTCTTCTAACTTTTTTTTTATTCTTGTAAATAATTTTTCTAACATAAAGCAACTCTTGTCTGACTTTTCTAGTTCATTGAACTCACAACATATTTTTGTGTACTCACTTTTTATTAAATTAGGTCTTAGGGATAACTCACACCTCAAAAGTTAGCTCAAAGGGAGGAGGATTGCTCAAGTCTTATAAGAAGTTCACACATCTCATTAACTATCGATGTGAGACTTTTGTCATTCTTTAACACTTTTCTGGAGTCACAAATACCCTATAACCAAATGTGATTTATTTATCTGGCTTCACTTTGCGACAAAAAATAGGGTAATTTTCATAGGTTATTACCCAATTAACTTTCAGTAACATTAAAGTTAGTAATTCAGTTTTAGTAGAAAAATAAAGTCACTAAACTACCTATTTGTAATACTCAAGACATGATTAAATTTTGTAATAATAAAGTTATATACTAAACTATATATGTGTTAGCAGTTCCAAAAATACAAATGATCAGGAAGTTAATTTTACAATGTCGGAAATGACATATCATCGCCACATCATCATTTTACACTATGTAGATACCACACAAAACTTTTATTTTTTTAAATCGCGAAATCTGCTTACTGAAGTATTGATTCATAATCTTTGATTGGATGATCCAACGCACAGCGTGGAGCAAAACAAACTTGTGTAGTACTTACTATGACATGCATGTGTCATTCCTTCTTTCAGGTTGCGGTACTATTATTTGATGTCCTTGTCAACATGTCTCACACACACATTCTCAGAAACTCTCTAATAATATTGTATCGTATTATATTCATTTCTAGATCTATATATTCGATAAATCTTCATTATGTATATTCACTTCAATTTATTTTTTTTGTATGTTAGAGAAGATGATGCCGTCCTCTTATTACTGCACTTGTTCATTTTTGGTCATCACCTTCAGCTTACTCCTAATTGTTTGCGAAGCACAAAATGGTCGCGGCCTTCTACCTAAAGAAGAAAGTAATGTCTGTCTCTCATAAACATATAAATTAGAGTTTGAATCTTTTGTTGTAAAACTGTAGTGTGCTTATGTAAATATCCGTCTAATTTTGCAGAGAATGCTCTGAGAGAAATAGGGGAGCAGTTAGGGAAAACTGATTGGGATTTTGATGTGAATCCTTGTGATGAGAGCAGGAGCTGGACTACACCAGGAACGGATGATTTGTCAGTGTATGTGAGCAATGTAACCTGCAATTGCGATACCCCTAATGGTTCCTGTCATGTACAAAGCATGTAAGTCTTCTTCCTCTGCCTCTTTTTATATCTTTATAATTTGATTTCACTTCAATTTCTCTTGTTTTTTTTAGTTAAAGTTTGTGAATGAGGCAATAGAGTAAAATGAAGTTTAAATAAAGTTAATTTGTGCTTAAAAATTAACTTTGAAGAACTTGGTAAAACACAATAAAGTCTAAGAACATTTTCATAACTAGAGAATTAAAACTAGTAGAAAAACTAGAATCAGAAACAGATTAGAAAAAATATACGAAATATTTTTTTTCTTAAAGAAGAATTGTTGTCAATCTGTGTTTAAAGAATCTTACTAAGGAACAAACTTTGTAGAAACACAAAGTTACCAAAGTTTAATAAACCAGTGAAGAACAGAAGAACATAAATTAATTCACAAATCTAAAATCTGTAACACATACTAGAATCTGGAAAAACAAAAAGAAGATCAAACCCACTGAATACACAGTGTCCCCTTAAGGAAATTATTCTCCTCTAGTATTCGAGCTTTGATTTGGAATATGTCCTCCTAGGATAGAATGATCTCAATCACCAGTGTATTGATACCCGAAACGCTGGTGTCAACGAGCCACTCAACGGCAGTAAAGTACACTTAGAATACTAGATTTAGTAGTAGAAGAAGAAGTCCAGAAATTAGTTCTACTAAAATGAGAGGAAATTCCTCAATTTATAGAAAACAAAGGGTAGTGTGAAAAGGTTCTTATTGTGCCTTACCGAAAAGGTCACAAACCTTTGGAAAAGTCACAATCTTTCGAAAAAATCACAACCTTTCATAAAAGTCACAACTTTTCATAAAAGTCGCATCTTTTCATAAAAGTCACAACTCTTCATAAAAGTCACAACTCTTCATTTTCCATTCACACCTTTTAAAACCCAACAATCCCTCGCATGAATGGGAAATGACTCTAAGACAAAGAAATAGACAAGTATGTGTACTTTACAAACAAGAATTAATTGCATCTGGATAAGTAGATTTCCCCTTGGACTTTCCGTAGTAAACATATGTCGGATATACTCGGTCAATCGGTAGATGCGATATCTTTGAACCGTCGAGCTTTGGTGTATACCTAGACAACCATATGTCACACAATTAACCCTTTAACGTTTATGATTCTTACTGTTGTGTTCGTTTCAGCCATGAACACCTCCTGGTGTCATGAGTGTATAGAGAATAGGCTTTTGACAATAATTCTCTTTGAAGCGGCTTACACTTCACACCCACATAGGTAATTTCTAACCGTGTTATCGCGTGGATACACTATTTGATCAAATCTGCCAAACTTAGCATATCATTAAAAAATATTAAGCTTTAGTAACTCATTAACAAGCCTTAATGTTGTATCCTTGTTCCTGAGCATTGTCTTCATCATGAGAATGGATTGAGTTTGTTGACAATGCCGAACCGTCAGTCACAACTTTGTTTTTCTCCTTGAATTTATCTCTTGCGATCTCCAGTCGCTAGATAAGGTTACCGCCATGATGACTTATCCTAAGCCGTAAACCCATTCCCTTAGATGATCTTTAAACTTTCTCTCTAGTTAGGCCTTTTTTGTAAGTGGATCCGACACATTATCCTTTGACTTTACATAGTCAATTCTGATAATTCCACAAGAGAGTAGTTTTCTAATGGTAACTTGTCTATGTCCTATATGACGAGACTTTCCGTTATACATCATTCTCCATGCTCTACCTATTGCATCTTGACTATCAAAGTGTATGAATGCTAATGCCAATGGTTTGGGCCAAAAAAGAATATCTATCAAGAAATTTCGGAGTCTTTCAACTTATTCACCGACCTTATCTAAAGCACCTAGCTCAGAGATTATTGTAGAGCTAGCGATACATATTTTTATTTTTATTTTGGAATATTTCCAAGAGAATGCACTCCTCTACCAATAGTAAATACATATCCACTCGTGGATTTCACTTCATTTGTCTGGTGATCCAATTCGCATCACTATATCCTTTCATACTTCCCAATACTCTAGCACAATCCAATTGTGAGTCACTTTTGCCTTCACTCTTTTGAAATGCAAAGCTCACATTTATTGGAGACTTGACAATATTGAAATACAAATATTTGAACTAGTCAAGTACCATTTCAATGCAATGAGACCACAAATATGCTAAACATTATGGAGTTCTATGGATTCTTATACCTAAGATCGCACCAGCAACTCCAAGATTTTTCATTCCAAACTTGCTTTCTAGCATACGTTTAGTAACATTTATGTCATTAGTGTCTCTATTGATGATCAACATATCACCAATTATACAAACAAACAATGACCTAGTGATTTTAATGTAAACACATTTATCACTTCCATCATTCTTAAATCCATTTACCATCATAGTTTGGTCAAATATCTTATGTCATTGTTTGGGTGCTTGTTTTAGTCCATAAAGTGACTTAACAAGTTCGCACACTTTGTTTTCTTTACAGGAACCACAAAACCCTCGGGTTGTTCCATGCAAATTTCCTTCTCCAATTCTCCATTTAAGAGAGTTGTTTTCACATTCATTTGATGAATTTGGAGGTCATATACCACAACTAACACAATTAACATCCAAATGAATGTAATTCTAGTTACTGGAAAATATGTGTCGAAAAGATCAAGACCTTGTTTTTGTCTTGCTTTATATCTGTCAACAGTTCCATCGACTTTCATTTTCCTTTTGAGGATTCACTTTGAACCCATTTCCTGAAAGAAGATCAATTAACTTTCAATATGGTTGCTCAAAATTTGATCAACCTCACTATTGACACCATCTTTCCAAAATGATGAGTCTACATAAGACACAAAAAATGTTACAAAATCATATTCAAAGAAATGTAAATGTCCTTTTGACATTTACTACGCCTCTGAATTTCTTTATTAAGTACATCTCATTTTTCCTTTCCAAGGTCTTTTAGACCCTTCACTAGACTACTCAAGTTTAATTTTACAGTCCACAGTTATAGGTCCTATTTTAATCCTTTTAGGAATAGGAACTTGGACTTTGGCTATACACCCCACACTTTGAAATATTTCAAGTTGGATTTCCTTCCTTTTCATTTCTCATATGTAATAAAATGTGTCCTGAACAAACAAAATTGCTTTCTTTATGAAAAGACAAAACTTTTTGTCGTTCCCTTTTGCAGTAAGGATAGTTCCTCCACACAAGTCTTGTGGTAAACCCGAACTTATAAATAATGCATCCATCATTTCTTTCAACGTTCAGTTTTTCATTAGATTGAGGTGAATAAGGCAGTAGTTTGATGGATAATTCCACTTTCCAAACATATTTCTACACAAGGAGATTTATACTCTACATTCTTATCACTTCTTATCTTTTTTCCAACTGATTTTCAACTTCGATATTATATTGTCTAGACATTTCTATTGTTTCATCCTTACCATTCAGCAAATAGACATAGTCATTTCTAATGCAATTGTCAATGAAAGTTATGAAATATTTTTTTTTCACCACGAGATGGTGTTGACTTTATATCGCAAATGTCAGTGTAAATCAACTCTAAGGGATTAGAATTCCTTTCAACAGATTTATAAGAATGCTCAACATACTTAGACTCCACACAAACATGACATTTTTATTTATTGCACTCAAAGTTAGACAAAACTTCTAAGTTAATCAGTTTTCCTTACAAGGTTTTGTAATTGACATTCCCCAAGTGTTCATGTCACAAACTTTGACTCAAGCAAGTAAGAACAAATAAAAATATTGAGTTTGAAAAGCTCTTCGCGAGGTAGCTTTTTTCTCACTAATATTTTGTTCCTATTTCTTACAATTTTGTGTGATACAAACATCGTTTAGAGTCATCACCTTGTCAAATATCCTTTTCAGAAGGAACTTTTCATACCTTTCAATTTGATTGTTATAGAACTACCCATGAACAAAGTTTCATCGGGTCCAATAAAGGCAATATAGTTCAAATGTTTCTTTTACAGAACATAACAAATGCTTATTCACCAATAGTCATGTCTATGCAAATACTTTTATTATAATAGACATATCTTTTTATGAAAATTAACAACATTTTAAGTGACACTTTTTCATAAAAGAACACAATTATTTTGAACAAGTATATATAGAATTTGATAGTTTCATACTAGTCACACCATATACTAGTAATAGAGTAACTCAACAACCACAATATCAAATATACTGCAAGAATTTTTTGGGTCTAACACAATACAAAAGTATCATTGAATTTCATATCTTTTGCTCCAAAATTAAATTAGACACCAAGTCTAATTTTATCTTTATATCATAAGCAAAGAACCTCCACATTTTAAATGTGATCTCAAAAATATTTTTCAAGTATTTGAAAATAGTTTTTCCACATATTTTCCCAGACTATCAAAATGTCATTGGCACTATGA
>JAJOOS010013432.1:0-23290 GCA_029582725.1 Solanum chiquidenum
GGAATAGACATTATCGAATAAAAACATAATTCAAGTCAGGGGTGACACGAATGTCAAATAACAAGGGGTTTTGGTTTCAATTATCAACTATAGCAGCAGTAAATAATACGAATTAACAAATAATGAGACGGGTTCTTGGGATGTGATTTGATTATAGGCTAATATAGAAAAATGGGTAATTGCAACTGTTAGAAAATAGTTGTAAATCAGTGAATAGGCTAGACTATAGAGGAGGCAAACTTTCTCTCAAATAATTTACCCCGAATTAAGTCAATTTTTCTCGAACATCGACAAGCATACAAAATAAGAACAACCTACACCTTAGTCCATTCAGTCTCTTGAGCTGAATGTGTGGAAAAGGGTTTAGGATTCACTCTCTCGAGCTGAACCCATGACAACCCAATACCCACAGACCATTAATAAAGAATATTTGTTTTAAAACCCCTCTCTCGAGCAAGCCAAAAACACAAAGGTAGAACTGCATTTGCAACTACAATCCTTTAATTTTAACCACAATTAATGATTGAAATCACTTCTAAACAACATTTAAACTAACAATTAGCAATACCCATAAGCTAAATTAACCCATAATCACACAATCACACCCCAAGAATTGGGGTTTTAGCTAGACATCATAAAAAAGATAAAAATCGTTACCAAATTGTGTTTCCATCAACTGGGTAAGATTGATTTCGTCTTTACAAAGGTCCAAACTGAAGAATCTCAAAGACCCACTTCCAATTTCTCAAAAATAGAAAACTTCAATTCTTCAAATCTAAGGAAAACTTGTCTCAATACTCAGAGTTTAAACTAATGATTCAAAAATTGATTGAAAGATATGATTTGATACTAAACTAAATGTTTGAAAACGTATTTATAGTCGCCAAAATTATGTTGCGAAGGGCAATTTGGCAAAATTAGTTGGGCACAGCGATCAGCCCTTTGGTTACTTCCATCACCTTCTTGCTTTGGCCTTCAGCATCCTCAAGTTCTGTAACTTTGGGTGATCCAACACTGCATTGCAGAACCATTCAGCGGCTCGCCGACTGCTCCTTTCTCTCGCCAATTTGATTTTCTCCTTTAGAGTTTGGTACACTGGAACTTTAGGTGAGATAGTGGCCATTTGGCGACTCGCCAAAGGGACTAGGCAATCACCAGGCTTTTATTTCTTCGCTCTTTCAGCTCACTTTGTTCCTTTTTGCAAGTTAGTGTCCATGCTTTGTTCCTCAATCTAAATATCTAGAAATCAAGAATTTTACATCATTTATTAGAAAAAAAATAAGCATTTGAGGACACTAAATCAATCCAAATAAAGCCTTAGGTGAGTCCAAATCTCGGACTCATCAGATATCGGGACATCAAATCGGCCTCAGCCTTCCAAGTAGCACCCTCAACTAACTGATTCCTCCACAACACTTTCACGAAAGGTATTTCTTTATTTCTCAACTTCTTGACCTGCCGTTCTAAAATCTCAACCGAAACTTTCTCATAAGAAAGATTCTCCGTAATTACAAAACCTTCCAAGGAAACTATGGATGTCGGATAACCAACACATTTCTTCAGCATAGAGACATGGAAAACTGGGTGCACCGATGCCAACTCATTTGGAAAATCTAGCTCATAAGCAACCTTACCAACACATCCCAAAATCTGATATGGGCCGACATATTAGGGACTAAGTTTCCCTTTCTTACCAAACCTCATTACACCCTTCATGGGTGAAATTTTCAAGTAAACCCAATCATGGGAATCAAACTCAAGATTTCTTCTTCTCATATCGGCATATGAATTTTACCGACCTTGAGCCATTTTCAACCTTTCTCTAATAATTCAAACTTTCTCTATGACTTCATTTACCAACTCGAGACCTATTATGGATAATTTACCCACCTCAAACCATCCTACCTGAGATCTACACCTCCTACCATATAATGCCTCAAAAGGAGCCATATCAATACTTGAGTTATAACTATTATTATAAGCAAACTCAATCAACGGCAAGTGGTCATTCCAATTACCCTTAAAATAAATTACACACACTCTTAACATATCTTCGAAATTTTGGATAGTACGCTCTGCTTGCCCATCGGTTTGGGGATGAAAGTGTAATGACCCATAAAATGAATAAGCAAAACTAGAGCCTAACTTGTGTGTGTTTGAGTTTGGTGTGAGGTTTGAGGGTGTATAGAGTTGTCCCGAGCTATGGTTGAGGGGTTTAGGGGTTAAATATTAAGGTACGACTCCCCAAGGACCACCCTAGGGGTCCTTGAGGAGGACCCTAAGCCGAACCCCCAAGACCCCAAGGAAAACCAAAACTACCCAAGACCACATGACCTACGGATGGGGACCTACACCCTGTAGGTCCACCTACACCTCATGGGTGTCCTCCATAGGTCAAGGGCCACTTTTCCAAGCTGCAACCCCAAACTATAGACTAGCAGGACGGGGCGTAGCCCAACCTACGGTCCATAGGTGAGGGGGGCGTCTTTGGACCTGCAACCTGCAATTTCTCAGCCAAGTGCAAGGGTAGGTTAGTAAATTCCTCCCTTGTTTAGTTTAGTTCATGGACGGTTTTAATTTGTTATTTATGGTATTTTAAAGGGGTTTTAAGTATTAAAACATATTTTAGACTTTATTATTTCAAAACCCAAAATACAAACCTCCCCTCCCCTTCAAAGCTCTCTCTAGAAACCTCCTTTGGAGGTGAAGACTTTAAGCTCTCAAGGTAAAATCTTCAAGGTTTTCAAAGGATTTTCGTGGGGAATCAATGCAAGGTATTTTAGTCTTCATCCTTGTCTAATTTTCCATTCAAGGAGCTAATTCCAAAGTGATTTCAAGTTATGAAAAATCTAGGGTTTTACTCAATCTCATGGGTTCTTTCATCAAACATTTTCAAATGGTTTCTAATGAAAAATTATGATTGTATTAGTGTTTAATTGATAATTTCTGATAAAAATACTCTATGAACCCATGAATTCTCTCAATTCTTAAATTGTGTCTTTATGAAGTGGGTTTATTGATTATGAATGAATGTTGATGGATTATGTCTAAATTGCTTTGGGTTATCGAATTGTATCATTATCCATGCCTTAATTATGGTAAATTGTTGGTGAGTTGATGAATTGTGATCATGGCCTTGAAAGGGCAAGTTATGACCAAATTACTTGTTGTTGTAGATTTGTGCTTGATCTATTGATCCACTTGAAAGGTGGAGATATTTAATTACTATGTATGATTATCAAGGGAAGTATATGTGTGTGATTACTATGGATGTATTATGATGATTTTTAGAAGGCAATTGTATGAATGATGATGCTATATGTGAAAGGTTATTCTCACATGCTCACACACTCTCATGAATGAAGTTCTATGATAATGTTAATGATGATGAGTCTATTGAAAGGCTATTCTCAATTGTACTCTAATGAATGAAAAGACATGTTGTGAAAGGACTTTTTGACAATATGGGATTCTTAGGTGAAAGGCTATTCTCATCTTTGAATCTATGAGCTTTTAATGTTGGGTTGGGATGGATGCTCATCCGGGAGTTGAGGCGGAGTGTCTAGTAGCAATCCCTACATTCCATTTTAGTGAATGTTGGGTTTGATATGGATACTCATCGATGAGTTGAGGTGGGGTATCTAGCAACAATTTCTTATTCCATAATGAACAAATGTAATGAATGTTAAGTACTCCGTGGGGAATAATGCTAAGCACCGAGTGGATATGAAATGGGGTGGATGCTAATCCGTGAGTTGAGGTGGGTATCTAGTAGCAACTTTTGAGATGGATGCTCATCTGTGAGTTGAGGAGGGGGTATCTAGTAGAAATCAACCTATCTGATATCTATGTGCCCACATAGGTCTAGCTAGTGGATCCACTTAAGCTAAAAACAATGGTCCTACCTTAGGCAAGTAGGAATCACTTTAGCCGGTGAGGGTGACACCGAGATTCCATGAATTTCAAATTCCGCACTATTTCTAAGTATCTTATGTTATCAATGCTACGAGGCTTGTATAAGACCCCATCGGGGTCGAGTACGCCATGTCGTTTCTAGGATGTAGACTCAGGTCATGACAGAAAGGACGTAATAAGTTTAACATGAGTACCAAGACCCTTTTTGAAAGACTTCAAAAACTGAGAAGTGAATTGGGTATCACGATTGGAAATAATGGACTAAGGCACTCCATGCAACTTTATCATTTCTCTCAAGTACAACTTGGCATAGTACTTCCCCGAATGGAAAACCTTGACGGAAAGGAAATGAGCCGATCTTGTCATCCGATCTACTACAACCCAAATCGAATCATGTTGTCGCCGGGTGCGAGGCAAACCAACAATGAAGTCCATATTTAAATCTTCCCACTTCCAAGTAGGGATGCAAATATCTTGGGACAAACCTCATGGTTTCTGATGCTCAACTTTTACTTGTTGGCAATTTGGACACATAGCCACAAATCCCTCAATATCCTTCTTCATCCCATTCCACCAATAGACCTCCTGTAAATCATGGTACATCTTGGTGGCTCCTGGGTGAATGGAATACCGCAAACTATGGGCTTCTGACAAGATTTGTTCCTTCAAATCATCAACATTTGGAACACACAAACAACCTTGATATCTAAGTACACCATCTCCCCCTTGGGAGATAGCCTCAACGGATTTCTTAAGCACTGCTTCTTTCAATTCTACTAAAATTGGATCAAGACCTTGCTTGGCTTTTACATCCGCCACAAAAGATGATTCGGAACCATTGTGAACCATAACACCACCCTTGGTGGAGTCCACTAACTGAACACCTAATCGGGCCAACCTATGAACATCTCAAACCAAATCTTTCATTTCTTCTTCAATATGAGAAACACTACCCATAGATAACCGACTAAGAGCATCTACCACCACATTTGCTTTACCGGGGTGATAGAGAACACTCATGTCATAATCTTTCAATAACTCAAGCCACCTTATTTGGTGAAGATTTAGCTCTTTCTGATTAAACACATATTGAAAAATCTTGTGGTTGGTAAACACATCTACATGCACACCATACAAATAATGCCTCCACATCTTAAGGCAAAAACAATCGCAGATAATTCTAGGTCATATGTACGGTAATTCTTCTCATGAATCTTGAGTTACCTTGAGGCATAGGCAATAACTTTTCCATTTTGCATAAGCACACACCCTAGCCTAACTTAAGGATTTACATCAGTTATTAAGACAAAATGTGCATTTGAGGACACTAAATCTATCAAAATTAAACTCTAAATGATTCCAAATTGTGGACTCATCAACACCCCCAACTTAAACTTTTGCTTTTCCTCAAGTAAAATTCAAGTTCAGCAGTTCAAAAAGGATGTCTCAAACAGTGCTACACAAGACTCAATCATGAATGTACACAACAAGACTCAACTTACTCATGCTAGGATCAATTATATACTCAAAGACTCAAGTTGTGACACACCATTATCAAAGATTCTCAAGCTCAC
This sequence comes from Solanum chiquidenum, assembly GCA_029582725.1. Taxonomy (NCBI): domain Eukaryota; kingdom Viridiplantae; phylum Streptophyta; class Magnoliopsida; order Solanales; family Solanaceae; genus Solanum; species Solanum chiquidenum. Next base: position 5,490 of record JAJOOS010013432.1, read on the forward strand.
AATACTTGCTTCAAATGCAAGTTCAAGCTCAATTAAGGTATTCAAATTCCCTTACACAAATTTAAAGCTCTGGAATCAAATGCAACACTCACACTCATGAAATGTGGTGCTCACAACACTTCCTTTCCTCTTCTTTCATCATTGGAGGAACCTTGAACGGAAAAATTTTGTCGAAATCTAGGACAACCATGTCCATCGGACCTTGCATGAGAGAAATTACCATCACCGGTTTTAGCCCTCTTTGCCTCTCTAGACTATTACTTAAGTTTCTCCTCTTGAATCTACTGTGCATGAACCTTGAGACGAGTGATGTACATGTCATTAATGTGCATGGCGATACAACACTCTTTAACCACCATTTCGGGTACACCCAAAAAGAACTTACTCATCCTTGCCCTTGATTCAGTAACCATTGTTGGAGCATATTTAGACAATTGAATGAACTTTAGAGCATATTCCCTCACACTCATACTTCCTGGTTGGAGGTTAATGAACTCAAGCACCTTGGCTTCCCTCATCTCAAGGGTAAAGAACCTATAAGGAAAAGAGACCTTAAACTTCTCCCAATCAAGAGGACCCACATCTTTTGGTCTCCTTTCTTTTCCATTGGTTGTACCAAATTTGAGCCACACCTTTTAGTTGATAAGCAACCAACTCCGCCTTTTACACTGGTGTCACTCCCGTGATCATCAAACCCTTATAAACCTTATAAATGAACTCTTAAGGATCTTCCTCAATCTTAGAACCATGAAACTCTAGAGGATTCATCCTAGTGAACTCCCTCTGGCTTTAGACGCCGCCGTATCCATATTTGGGTTCATGGGAACTGCAACCCCCTATTATCTTGGGCCATCATGGCTTGAGCCAACATTTGAAAAGTAGCCCTATACTACGCATTAGTCAGTTGCTCGGCCAAAGGATCGACCGGAACTTGAGGAGTTTAATGAGGAGATTCTTTTTCCATATTCTCCCTCACATTCCTTCTAGCATAAGCTCTTCAAGTAGCCATATTTTGTAGAGCATAAGATAAGGATTAGGAGAGAAACCACATAGAGTTAAAATCTATTGCATTACTTTAGAGTAATGAAAGAAGTGGAGTTTCCTAATCATTTTGTAGCCTCTCATTCATAAATATCGCGCACTTCACACTAATGAACAAGATTCTACTCGACATAGCTTATGAGACATCCTACAACCATTCTAAACCTTGTGCTTTGATTACTAAGTTTGTCACGACCCAGGGTACCCCATAGATGTAACATATAGGATGCATAAAGACCCCATACAAGCCACTTAACATTTAAAACATAAGAAATATAACAATAGAAGTAAAACAATAGTCAAAGTCCAATTGTTTTATAAAAGAAAAGGAGAATTCTAAAACACTTGTCTCAATAGCCATCTAGTACAATTGAATTAAATTGGACCTAGCCCATATATCATATCCGAAATTGAAATACAAGAAGTAAATTGAAATAATGAAAATCCATCCTTAAAGCATGAGGACTCACCAAAGCTCGGGAATCTCAAAATCAACCACTAGCCACGAACTAAGAAACCTGACTGTCGAACCCTACATTTGGGGAAATGCTGGCAAAAGTATGCACTACTACAAAACAATGTACTAAGTATGATATGTATGCATAAAACATTTAAATCATGTTAAAAGAGAACATTTCATGACATGCAATTGACAAAGCTAAAACATGATATAAAAAGGTTAGGAAAAATAAGTCATAAAACCATAATCAATGCAAGCTAACATCATTAAAGTCTTTGAACACATATGAGATACTTCTTGAGGTAACCTTAGTTCATTATTATTATGGGGGATTAGCCTTAACCGACATAGAGACAATGTGAGCTATAACATGATCCCTCGGTGTCTCCCACACCGAAAAGGGTTGTCGTACTTGTCAAGGTAAGGACCATAAACTTCTAGGTTAGGTGTATCAAGTAGTTAATGTCTATCTAGACAATCATCCTATGTGGGGACATATGTATGGGATATGGAGATTGCTACTAGAAACCCAAACCTCTACTAACGGGAGAGCTTCCATCTCAATAACCTCTTGGTGATAAGCATAAATCCCGCATAATAATCAATTCTTACTTGTTCTTTTAATCAATCGAAAGGCATGTCATCTTGCCAATCCAAGGTAAGTCATTATCCATGGAAACGTATCATTCAATAAACAATCCAAGCTAGGTTTTATTAGGATAGTCCTTAATCTTTGATTCAATTAGGTGAGAAAATCTTTCAACCTTAGAATCCTTACTACGTGAGAAAATCTCTCACATCATGCTTTTATGTGTTTATGAGAATATGATGAGTCCACAATTTGGACTTATTTAGGGCTTTATTTTAATAGATTTAGTGTCCTCGAATGCATATTTTGTCTCAATAACTGATGTAAATCCTTGAATTTCAGGTATTTGGATTGAGGGACAAAGCATGGACACTATTGGGAAAAAAGGAACAAGGCAACTGCAAGAACAAAGAAAAGACGGCCTGAGGATCGCCTAACCCATTAGGTGAGTTGCCGAACGACTAGGGTCTCACCTAATGTTCCTGAGTGCCAAGCCCTGAAGGAGAAAATCTAGTCGGCAAGAGAAATAAACAGTCAGCGAATCACCGAATAGTTCCACAATGCAGTGCCTTATCGCACAAAGTTACAGAACCTCAAGGATGCTGAAGGCAAAAGAAAAATGGCAATACAAATGACCAAAGAGCTTATCGTCGAGTGGGTCGATGATCTCGACTTATTGCGCTGACTGATCCTTCGCAGCATAACTTTTTGACAACTATAAATACTTGTTTAAATTTTTAGCTTATTTTTTAGAGAAACATATTAGTCTTCAGTCTTAGAACTTAGAACTGAGTTTGGAGACATTTTTCCTTAGCTTTGAAGATTTGAAGATTTCCATTTCGATGAAATTTGAAGTGGGTGTTGAATATTCTTTATCTTAGAACTTTGTAAAGACTATATCAATCCTACTCAGTTGATGGAAATATAACTTGGTAACGATTTTTACCTTTTTACTATGTATAGCTAAAACCCCATTTTTTGAGGTGTGATTATGTGATTATGGGTTGAATTAACTTCTGGGTATTGCTAATTAATAGTTTATTTGCTATTTAAAAGTGATTTCGTTCAGTAATTGTGGTTGAATTTAATGGGTTGTAGTTGCAAATACAATCTTAGCTTCATGATTTTGGCTTGCTCGAGAGAGAGGTTTTAAAACCAAAATTAGTGAATCGATGGTCAGTGGGTATTGGGTTTTCATGGGTTCAGCCTGAGAGAGTGAATCATAAACCCTTTTCCACACATTCAGCTCGAGAGAGTGAATGGACTAAAGCGAAGGTTGTGCTTCATTGCGGCTCATTGGTGTTCGAGAGAAACCAATTTGATTCGGGATAAATTGTTCGAGAGAAAATTTATCCCCACTAAAGTCTATCTTATTCACTGATTTGCACTTGTTTACTCTTAATTGCAATTACCCAGTTGTTTGACTTAACCCATAATAGGATCACATCCCAAGAATCCCATCTCCATATTCGTATTTTCATGTTACTTGTTGTTCTAGTTAATACTTTATTACAAAAACCCCTTTGATATTTGACACTTGTGTCACCCCTAACTTCAATTATGTTCTTCATCATAAATATTTTTAGCTATGATTTACTTGAGCATGTTTATGCTTTTCTATTGATTCTTGAGTACGAACCGCTCCGTTGGGACTCGACCCCAACTCACTAGTTGGGTTATATTACTATTGAACGATTGTTGATGCTTAGTATTGGATGGAGTATCTTTGATAGCGTTACAAAACTTAATCAAAATGGCGCCACTGCCGGGGAGTGGTGTTACTTGAGAATTTTTAGTTAAGTTAAACATTGTTCTTGTTAATTATAGTGATACTTACTTTATTTTTAGTTTTGTTTTCCTTGTTTCTGTGTTGAAAATAGGAAGTATGAGTGTCAACGACAGCAGTGGAAGCCAAGTAAGCTATCAAGATGACATCGTAAACCTCAACGATGTCAACGAGCCTCATTCTAATGACCCCCATCTTATGGGCGGTATTGGTGCTATTCGCTTGCCTCCGACCGAAGGGAATGTGGTGTTCCACATCACGAGTACTATGTTGCAACTCTTGCAACTAAAGGGGCTTTTCAGTGGTTTGGCTCATGCAGACCGTTCTCCTTCAAGAATATCTCCCAAGAGTCGGTCCGATTGAGGTTGTTCCCGTTCTCTTTGATGGGAGAAGCATGCAAGTGGCTGGCTGAATTGCCACGTGAATCAATCACTTCATGGGAGGAGTTGTTTACCGCATTTCAAGTGCAATTTTCCCTCTCTCAAAGATGATGACTCTAAGGACAACATTCAGATCTTCAAGCGTCTAGAAGGCGAGCCGATTCATTAAAGTTGGCTGCAATTCAAGAAGTTGGTACTTCAATGCCCAACCCATGGCTTGCCTGATAAAGTGTTGCTGTAGTATTTTTATCGGAGTCTTGACTCGGTAAATAAGGTTGTTGCTGACCAACTTTCTCCGACAGGTTTGATGTAGCAACCATATATGGTAGCGGCTCATCTCTTGGATGGCATGAATACCATAAATAGGGCATGGTATACCTGTAAAGACCAAGCCTCTCCTCTCACATTTAAACTAACCAACGAGCAGATGGAAAAATACCAAGAGAGGGACCAAAACATGGCCAAGATTATGACGCAACTTGACATTTTGTCTAAAAATGTCATGGGAGCTGGTTGTCGAAGCGTCAATGCCATGGGTGTCGGGTGTGCTAATAAAGATGAATCCAAGTTTGAGGCCTTGTATAACGAAGAGGTGAATCCCCTAGCCAACCAAGGCAGTGGTTATCATTCAAACTAACCGAGCCAGGGTGGTAACGAAGGTTGGAATAGGGAGGAATGTTGGAATAGAAAGGATAGGTATGTGCCTCCCCACGTACGCCAAAATCCAAAGGATTCGGAAGGTGGTTGGTCCAAGGATATGCTTTCTCGCATTCTCAACAAAGTTGAAGGGTCAGACAAGATTTTAAAAGAAATGGAAGATGATGTGTCTACCCTTAGCCAGACCGTCACCTCCCATTCGGTGTCAAACAAGGATTTGGAAACCCAAATAGGTCATATCTCATCTCATTTAAACCAGAGACAGCAATGGGGGTTCCCTAGTGATACTATGGCCAATCCCAAGAATGAGGTTTGAAGTTGGACTTGCATGGTGCCACGACGTTAACTAAGGCACTGCTTGGGAGGCAACCCATGTTTAATTTTTTCTTTATTTTTAAGTTTAAAATAATTGTGTGTTGAATGTGCATGACAAAGTGTGGAATGTTTTTAAAAAGTGCAGATTGGCGAGCTAAAGGTACAGTCGGCGTATCACCAAAGAGGTTGGTGACCCTGACCTAGACCGTCGTTTGACACAAGAAAATTTCAAAGTGGAGTTTGTAAAACTTGGCGATCGCGATCTACTCCACTGTTTGGATCCCCAGGTTAACTAGAGGTCTTGTAAAACTCGGTGAGGTAAGTGACCACTCGGCGTGTCACCAAGTGGGTCGGTGATCATGACTAATGTCATCGAATGGGCGAGAACTGGACGGTTTTTAAAAGGCCAAAGGTTTAAACTTTCAAACTCTTCACTTTCCCTCACTTTCAAACTTCACAAACTCCATCCGCATAGTATTTTCTATATTTCTTACGTTATTACTGTATTTGAATTGTTGATTGGTGCTCGGATATGGATTACATTGCCGTCTAGCATTTCAATTTTAATTTGATCAACATAAAAGGTTGGTTTTTCCGAACCCTGATTTTATTTTTATCGAATTTGTACTCTTATGCAAATAATATTATCTTGTTGAAGTGTGCTGGAGCTCTCTAATAGGATTAGAATATTTAAATGCAATCTTTGAATTGATAATCTTGCCCGTAATGTTTTGAAAGTTGAAATCCCATATTTTTGTGCCTTAAAATGAATTAAATCGTGTGGGGTTGTGCTTGCATGTTGTCTAGTTAGTTGGGTGAAGTCTGAGTAGCTCGTATTTGTGCCGAACGACGTAATTTGCCTAATGATAGAAAGGGTGACGTCATTCTTAAGGGCAAAGGTCGTCAATTGGCCAAATTTGGCAAAATCAGGAGAAGTTTGAGTATCCTAGGGTAATGGGTGCTATGGTCTAATTTTAATTTGAGTTGTGCATGCTTTGATTTTGTTTTCGGGGGTTGCGGGGTTGAATTCGAGAAGTTGGATTGAAAGTAGGCACGTTGGGTAGTTTGGCGAGCTGGGTCTAGCTCGTCGAACCACTCGGCGGATCACTGAAGTTCCCCATCTCGTCTTTAATGTCATGATATACTTGTTGTTTGACTCTGTCACTTTTGGCAAGAAGCCTGAGGTCGCCGAAGGCACTCGGCGACTCACCGAAAGTCTTCTTGATCGCAAAGTCTACAACCTATAAACCTTTCTGCACTGTAACTTTCAGCAGGATACCCCTTGCTCGCCAAAAGCGGTTGGCAAATCGCCGAAAGGAATTTTTCATTGCCGACTTGCCAAAATTTTAGAGCCAATCCATTCGACGACTTGCCGTCTTGTTCGGTGAGTCTGTCTGCAACTATTTTCTGTGATCTTAATTGAAATGTTTCTAACTTTTTCCCGATGTTTTGCAGATATGGTACGAAAACAATATAGACATGCCACCCTGAAAAAGAGCATGAGGTATCACAATGAATAAGGGGGGGTTTCAAATTCTCCAAAGAAAGGAGGGCAAGAGCCTCCACTGGGTGATAAAGGCAAGGGCAAGAGGCCCATTTCTGACACCACTGGCTCCTAAGCACACTATTTGAGCCTGAGGATAACCAACCTCTACAGTCCCGGCGATCTGAGCTCTGAGCCAGATCTCGCCCTGACTCAGCCAGAGTCCCTCCTGCTTCTACACCAGCAGACTCAGTGCCAGCTTCGGCACCTCCTGTGGTTCCTATGCCACCAATCGTCCCTCCACCTAGGCTCCTCAACAAGTTGAAAGGAGATGGTTTGTGAACCATCCTCGAGGAGAAAATTCTATCTACAGAGGGTCTGGAGGGCAAGTACTCCAGTATAGTGGAGATAATACAGTGGCAACGATTCCAGATTTTCACCAAGACTCGAGGCCCCTATGTTCCTTTATGGGTACGGGACTTTTACCCTGCATATGGAGAGTTTGTGCCAAAGAGTAGAAAGAAGGAAAGGGAGTTTTGACCGGTTAAGTCAGTTATGGTCCGAGGTGTAGAGGTCGGGTGTTGCAACGATATGATAAACTCTGTCCTTAAGAGAGCCACGGGCTTTGAGCATGATTATGAGGGATTGGTGACGGCTCAGTACCTTGATGATTTGAAGGGTTTGCTTCCCCCCCCCCCTCTCTAATGTCACCCCTAGATGGATAGAGGCTAGATTTCAGATCAAGAAGAAGGATCTGAGTGTAGCTGCCCAGTACTAGTTCAGATTCATCAACAGTTCCATCATGCCTTCCCAGAATGAATCCATCCTCAGAAATGCAAAGGCAGCTTTCCACCATCGATATTATCAAAGAGGTGACTCAACTTGGGGCTCATAATTGAGCAGGAGATGGCCATGAGATCCAAATAGAGGCAGACTTCCCTGCCCTTTCCAATACTAATCACGGAGTTGTGCTGGCGTGCTAGAGTGCCCCGGGATGCTGCTACAAATTTTGATGTTACCCCATCCTCCTCCACTAACATCCAGTGCATCGAGGCAGAGTATACAGGAGAGGAGGCTGACAGGCGCAGGGAAGCTCCGATGGATACATCCCCGGAGGTGGATGTTGACTCGATACCTACAGAGGAATCTTTGCCTACTCCGGCCTCCGGGCCTTCAGGTACTTCTGCTCTTATCTCTTCTTCACATGCTCCAGGCACATCCACTTCTTCCCAGCAGACCAAGATTACTCAGGCGATGATCTTGAAGATAGGGCATCTGGTTCATTCAGGTGATGAGAGGGCGACCCGATTAGAGAGATCTGTCCCCTTGATGATTGAGGATGCGATCTTAGCTGCACTGACTCCCCTTTGGGCCTTTGTTGATGATCTGTCTACTATTGTCACAACTTATGAGAGAAGGCAGAGGGAGACCTCCGAGGTTACATCTTTGAGAGCTGAGATAGCTCACTTGAGGAAGGACGTACACTATCTAAAGTCTACTGACTTCACATCAGTACTAGAGGCTGCTGATGACATGGATGCACCTGAGACTTTAGAGATTCCTCCGGCTACCAATGGAGATTTATATAGAGATGAGGCAGAAGTTGATGAGTCGGATGCTGAGACCGATGAGGAACAGATAGAGATACAGGGGGAAAGCATATACAGAGACTTGCCCGATCTTGTGGAGATGATTATGCAGTCGGTGACACAGATATCGCTGACCGAGATGTCTATGGCAGCTCCTAGTGGGTCTGGTACTACTGTTCCTTCTAAAGAGACTCCGGGCACTGAAGCCCTAGACCAGACTGATGCACCGGGCACTAATGCCCAGACAGATGGAGCGACTGCGTAGATATGATCCCCTCTTTACCTCCCTCTTTGTCTTTCTTTACTTTGACTTATGGATATTTTATTTTGTTTGCATTTGAGGACAAATGATTTTATTTGTGGTGGGGGTGAGGCCCACCTTTTGTGTGACTTTTTGTGAAATTGATGTTTTGTTTATACATTTGGGTTTTGAGCTGAATTTGTGTTTTACACTGCTTTTTGTGGAAGGTTTGAGCTTATGGCTCCATGTTTATAATTGTAAATGATTTTTGACCCTTCTAAAAATTTTGCCACCTCTTGTTTGTATTGAATGTGGTTGTTCTTGTACAAATTTGAGTATTTGTTTTGATCAATACCGATGACTTCAATAGTGCTCATAATAGAACAAACATGAATGTGTGGCTACGTCGAGGACAAATAAAGTTGCATAGTCAATATGTGAACTCTTTGCATCTCGTTGTGACTAGCCAAGGACCGGATAGAGTCTCTTGTGTTGAGCATTGAACACTAGCGAAAGTGTGGAGTCTTGTTTTGACATTGGTGTCGATGCCTTGTGTGATGAGCTTACCGGGAACCATGTATGATGACACCTAGAATTTTTCCCGTTAGTTCGGTTAACTAAATGAGGCAATTTCTTGAGATGATCTTAGGCAACTTTAAAGAGTGTGAACTGATTTGACATTATACCTCTTTTTGTGGCCTACCTTGTGAGTGTGTGAACCCCTCTTGAACACCCCTTGAGCCTTACCCTTTCCTTGGAAGAAACTTGATGAAAACATAACCTTTCTTGAACCATTACCCATAGTCCTCATGATTTGTGGTCTGTTTGAATAGACAACTTAGGCCAAAATCCTAAGTTGGGGGTGTTGTAAAAAGAAAAGGTAAATCAAGAAAATGCAAAGAAGACTCTTTTGCCATGTTTTGAGAAAAATGGAACCCCTCCATACAAAAAAAAAAGAAGAGAAAAAGAACAAAAGAATGAAAAAGAAATGAAAAAGAAAACGTTATGGAATAAAGTGTGAAAATACAAAGAAAATGGGGTTTCCAATAGTCCATGGAAAGTGAAGAATGGGAGGACTTGTGAGCATGATTAAAAATGATGAAGAAAAAAGCAAAGGAAGTTTTGTTCATAGCACATTTCATGAGGACTATAGCCATTGAGCCTAAATGACCATACCTTTGCACTCAGTCCCATTACAAGCCTTGAAAAAACCTTTTTGATCTTGAATGAGCTGAAACAAAAGTCTATTGGAAAATAAAGGCAAACCTATGGGTGAAAATCATACATTGTGTTCATCTTTGTGAGTGTGAGCGTTGCATTTGATTCTAGAACTTTAAATTGTTGAACCATTGTGAGTGAATATGGAATCATTCTTTATGTGAGGGCATTTGATCACCTTTGTTGAGCTTGAACTTGCATTCGAAGCAAGTAATGTGAGCTTGAGATTCTTTAGTAATGGTGAGTCACAACTTGAATCTTTGAGTGCACAACTGATCCTTGCATGAGTAAATTGAGTATTCTTGTGTGCATTCATGATTGAGTGTTGTTTAGCACTGTTTGAGACATCCTTTTTGAACTGCTGAACTTGAGTTTTATTTGAGGCCACGATTTGGACTCATTTAGGGCTTTATTTTAATAGATTTAGTGTCCTCGAATGCATATTTTGTCTCACTAACTGATGTAAATCCTTGAATTTCAGGTATTTAAATTGAGGGACAAAGAATGGACATTATTGGGCAAAAAGGAACAAGGCAGCTGAAAGAACGAAGAAAAAATGGCCTGAGGATCGCCTAACCCATTAAGCAAGTCGCCGAACGACTAGGGTCTCACCGAACGGGGAATCACTGAAGAGTTCCGCGATGCAGTGCATTATCGCCCAAAGTTACAGAACCTCAAGGATGTTGAAGGCAAAAGCATAACGGCGATACAAATGACCAAAGGGCAGATCATTGATCCCGACTTATTGCGCCGACTGGTCCTTCGTACCACAACTTTTTGACAACTATAAATACTTGATTAAATTTTTAGCTTAGTATCAAAATTTTAATCTGATTTTTAGGAAAAACATAATATTCTTCAGTCTTAGAACTTAGAACTGAGTTTGGAGACATTTTTTCTTAGCTTTGAAGATTTGAAGATTTCCATTTCAATGAAATTGGAAGTGGGTGTTGAAAATTCTTCATCTTAGACCTATGTAAAGATTACTTTCCCAGTTGATGGAAACACAACTTGGTATCTATATTTACATTTTTACTATGTCTAGCTAAAACCCCAATCCTTGGGGTGTGATTATGTGATTATGGATTGAATTAACTGTTGGGTATTGCTAATTGATAGTTTATTTGTTGTTTAAAAGTGATTTCATTCAGTAATTGTGATTGAATTTAATGGGTTGTAGTTGGAAATACAATTTTAGCTTCGTGTTTTTGGCTTACTCGAGAGAGAGGTTTTAAAACCAAAATTACTGAATCGATGGTCAGTGGGTATTGGGTTGTCATGGGTTTAGCTCGAGAGAGTGAATCCTAAACCCTTTTCCACACATTTCCCTCGAGAGAGTGAATGGCTTAAAGCGAAGGTTGTGCTTCATTGCGGCTCATTGGTGTTCGAGAGAAATCAATTTGATTCGGGGTAAATTGTTCAAGATAAAATTTACCCCTACTAAAGTCTAGCTTATTCACTAATTTGCAAATGTTTACTATTAATTGCAATTACCCGGTTGTTTGCCTTATCCCATAATCCTATCACATCCCAAGAATCCCATCTCCATATTCGTATTTTTGTGTTACTTGCTGTTTTTGTTGATAATTGATTAGAAAAACCCCTTCGATATTTGACACTTGTGTCACCCCTAACTTGAATTATGTTCTTCTTCATAAATATTTTTAGCTATGATGACTTGAATATGTTTATGCTTTTCTATTGATTCTTGAGTACGAACCGCTCCCTTGGGCTATATTACGATTGAACGATCGTTGATGCTTAGTATTGGATGAAGTATCTTTGATAGCATTACAAAACTTAATCAGAATACCTCTCAACAACACAACAACAACATCATCATTGATACTTTACTCTCAAAGCTTCCTTAAAACATTTGCGTAAATTTCATAAGAAATTGAATAAGTCCATAACTTACCTTTCAAGGTCAAAACCCACTTTCAATCACCAGCCCTTAGAAAATATGGGTTAGATATGGATTTCATCTTAAGTTCTTGTAACTCTATTAATACATGCTTAATTTCATAAACCTCTTCCTTCATAATAAAAATCCCACATCATATGATCATGACTTAAAAACATGGAGATTACATGGGTTCATGGGGGAAATCATCATAAAAATCAAAGTATTTCCTCAATTCATGCATAAGATATCATAATTCGATCAATTAAATCATTAATGAAGAGAACCCATGATAATTGGAGAAAACCCTAACTCAATTGGGGATTTCTAACTTTGAAAATAGAGGAATTTGGGAACTCCATGAATGGAAGGAATCCATGGATGAAAACTATCATACCTTGAAGCCAAATGCTAATCTTCAATGGAGGAATTGAGACTTATCTTGAAACCCTAGGGTGAATCCTTCTTCTTCAAGCTTTCTAGAGAGAGAAATATTGGAGAGTTTTTCATGGTGAATTTGGAGAGAATGAAGTGTATGGGCTAATTTGGGGCTTGAAATCACTCATATAGGGGTCTTAGTGAAGGGTAAAATGATGTAGTATAGGAATTATATAATTTGGAAAAGACCTAACTGCGCTGAACTTAACTGCCAACCGCCATCGACGAATCATTGATGATGGATCGTGGTCAGGACAATCGTCCGTCCTGCACGACCGTCATTCGTGGTCAGTAGGTTGAATTCTGGCCAGTGAACCATGGGTCCAACAATGTACTGTGGTTTGACCTACGGTCTGTTGGTCAGGTCATGGTCCTGACCCTTCAAAACATCCTTAGTCAGAGCCATTAATGGACCACACCTACGGTCCATTGTCCCATCCACGGGCCATGGGTGGCCCTCGTGGTTTGCCACATAAAACTTTCTGAAATCAACCATAATGACCTCTTTTGGATCCGGGGTGTTACATACATTTATGGATCTGATGAATATAGTGTTTAAACAATACCTTGATATGTTCGTAATTGTGCTCATTGATGACATATTGATTTATTCAAGAAGTGAGGATGATGACATAAATCATTTGAGGATTGTGTTGCAAATTCTCAAGGACCAACACTTCTTTGCAAAGTTTAGCAAGTGTGAGTTTTGGCTAAGGTTCGTAGCTTTTCTTAGCCATATTGTTTCAAGTAAGGGTATTGAGGTAGATCCTAAGATGAATTATGTTGTCAAGAGTTGGCCTAGATCTTTATTCCTTTCGGATATTAGAAGTTTCTTGGGTTTAGCTGGTTATTACAAAAGGTTTGTGTAACACCCTGGATTTGAAAGAGGGAGCATAGAATCTTTTCAACAAGTTCCAGGTGCCATCCACGGTTCGTGGGTTGGACCATGGACCGTAGGTGGGTTCGTCGAGAGGGCCACCTAAAGTTCTCAAGACCAGGTCCACGACTCGACTCACGGACCATAGGTGGGTCCACAGTCCTTGGTCCAATAGTTCGTAGGTCATGGACCGTAAGTCAATCCATGATCTGTCAATCGGGGTCTCGGGGTCCATGAGCTGGCAGTTATTTTTGGGGTACATGGGTCTTTACCATATTTAATTAAATCAATGTGGTGTCATTTTGCCTAAGTGTAGAACACCTTTATAAGTATTTTTAACCCCCAAAATCCCCCACTCAAGTACTTCTCTTAAATCCCAATAGAAACCCCCAAACTCTTTCATATATTCTCTCTCTAGAAGGTAGAAGAAGAAGGAAGAGAATGAAGCTAGGGTCAAGTCAAGTCTCCAATCTTCAAGATTTTGTGGGGTTTGTGACTAAAGTATGATGGATTTTCATCCATGAGATCCTTCCTCCCATGGAGTCCCTTAGAATTCCCAAAATTGTGAAGTCTAAATCCCCAATTCTAGTTAGGGTTTCTTCCAATGTTGTGCGTTATGATGAATGTTGATCCAATTGAGTGGATTATGATTGTTTATGATTGAATTGATAGGACTACATGTTTTAAGGATTAAATTACATGTATCCATACCTATCTAATGATTTTAACCTAGAATTGATAAACAAGGGTTAATGCCTTAAAGGGAAATTTATAGGCTAGGGTTCTCCTTAAAGGATTGATGAATTATGATTTGAATTTATTGATATTGAAGCATATATGATGAATATGATGTTAATTTCTTGAAAGTAAAGCATAGATGATGATCATGAGATGTAGTGCCTTGAGAGTAGGGCTTAGACTATGAATTGTTAATTGTTAATGTTGCAATATGGAAGGGATACTTACCATAATGAATTTCTAAGCAAGATTGTATGAATGTGAAAGATTTACTCACATGAATGATTCTAGGTTGAAAGGATTTCTCACCTAAAATGAATCTAGACTAAAAGACTATGTAAATGATGAGACTAGAGGTGACTACCCTTGACCTCTTTATGAGAAGGATATGAGGTGATTTCCCATATTCCTTTGAATTGGACAAGAGGTAATTCCCCATGTTCCTAATATGATGAACGTACATGGAGGCGAGTACCCATGATCCTTATAAAAATATGTGGAGACGAGTACCCCGTGTTATGTGATGTGATTGTGGAGGCACCCATGATCTTAAGCTAAGTAAGGCAAGAGGCGAATACCCATTAGCCTTTGTAAGTTCGGAAATAAGGCTAATCCCCATGTCTTTAAAAGTAAGTATGACTAATGTGAATTATGTTATGAAGATGACTAGCTTGGAGTGTTGCTTGATAAGCCTTCCATGATGTAAGCATGACTAGAGGCGGATGACCCAAGTATTGAGTAAGGTTAAGTAGAGGTTACTTGTCAAGTATTCCTCCTTTATTATGATGATGACTTATGTGCTTTATTATGTTTATGCTTTTTTTTTACTAACCATTATGTTTATGTTTTTTATGCTAGCTATCATATTTAGTACATGCTTGTACTAACGCATACTCTTTGTTACATTTCTTATAAAAATGCAGGGTCTAGCGACATTAATTCTCACACTCGTGGCTAGGTTCATAGTTGATCAAGGAGTAAAGATTTGGTGAGTCCTCATTGTATCCGACAATGTAATCACCGTTTCCTTATGTTTCTTTGTTTCATGTTGAGACAATTTTATGGGTTGTGTCCCAAGATTTATTCATGTTGTAACTAGGTGGTTTGAGACAATTGTCTTAGACTTCCGCTCATTTTATAAAGACTTTGATTGTATTGAAACATTTTAAATTTCCACACCATTTTTTGTAACTTTATGGTATGATATGCAAAGTCGCTTGTATGAGGCCTCTGATGCTTATCGTGACCAACGACACTAACCTACGGTTCGAGTGTCTACGATCGTCGATAATATAGTAACCCAACCAAGGGTTGGGGTCGTGTCCCAAGTGAGAGGTAGTGAAAATAATAGTTAAAGTAGAATTGTATTCTAATTAGTTGTAGTTTAAGAAATTATCGAATAAAAACAAAGTAAATTTGATGGGTGACACAAAAGTGTCAAATATCGATGGTTTTTTTTGTCACAAGTAGTAAAAACAACAAAAATAAAAAGAAAATCAAGTATGGAGAGAAGTTCTTGGGTGTAACCGCAATACAAGTTTAGATAAATAGTTGGGTACAGGCTTTCGATAAGAAATTTGCAAGATAATAGTGACTAGCCTAAACCTTAGTTGGAAATAAGTTCCCTTTCGGGCAACTTACCCCGTTTCAAATGCGTTCCTCTCGGACACCCATTAGCCGCATGAAGGTCAGCCTATTCCTTACCCCACTCACTCTCTCGAGATGAGTGTTAGGATATAGGACTAGGGCTCACCCTCTGGAGCTGAACCTCATGTCGACCCACTCCTTAGGCCATCAGCCTAGCGGTCTTGGTTTCACGACCTCCCTCTCGGGCAAGCCGAAAACATATGGGTGGCTTTGTATTTGCAATTACAAACCCTTTAAATTAAACCACAACCACTATGGGAAATAACCATTAAAATACATCTAACCTATCAACAAGCAAGACCCAACAATAATATCAACACATATTTGATAAATCACACCCCAAGAATGGGGGGTTTTAGCCACACATCATGAAATAAGATATTATACCTAAAATGATGTGAAAATCAAATGGGTAAAATAAATTAAACCTTGATTTAAGCAAAGGAAGAAAAATAGAGAATACCCATTTCCAACTTGGGGAAGATGAACTACTTTCTTCAAGACTCCCCAAAACCCTCTCCAAACTTGAGAGAAAAATACTAAAACTGATGTTCTAAAAGTGAAAATTAACAATAATGTTCGAACTACTAAAAATAATAACTAAGACTAATATTTATAGTTTCAGAAAATAGTGATGCGGTGGATCGTTTGGCGAGGTTAGTCGCGATCGCCGAATGAATCAGCTATTCACCCTTCTTCTGGTTCATTGCCTTTTGTGCTTTGCCTCCAACATATTTGTGTCCTGGATCATTGGGCGGTATATCTTTGCTTCGCAAAACTGATCAGCGACATGCCGACTGCTCCTTTCATCGCCTTTTGATCCACTTCCTTCAAGGCTTCGCGTACTGGAACAAATGGTGGAATGCATCCCTTCGGCGATTCACCAAGTGTGATTGGCGAAGCTCAAGCTTCAGCTTTTACATTCTCTTCAACCTTTTTGTTCCTTTTTGCGCGTAAGTGTCCATGCTTCCACTAAAACTTCAAGTACCTGAAACTTAAGAGTTTTCATCAGATATTAAGATAAAATGAGCATTTGAGGACACTATTTCTATTAAAATAAAGCCCTAAATGAGTTCAATTTGTGGACTTATCAGCCTCTCGGGGTCTTGTACGCCTTGTTACATCTAGGGGTACCCTTGGGTCGTGACAAATTTGGTAATCAGAGCACACGGTTTAGAATGGTTCTAGGATGTCTCAAACCACGTCAAGTAGAGTCTTGTTCATAAGTGTGAAGTGCGCCACATTTATGAATAAGAGGCTACTAGATGTTTAGGAAACTTCACCTCTTTATTCTCTAAGTCGTACCAGTTAAACTCTATAAGTCTTTCTCGTAATCCTTACCCGATTGTTTTTAGGATATGACTACTAGAAGGGCTAATGCTAGAAGGACTGAGGGAGACAATATGGGTCAAGAAGTTCCTCCCCAAGCTCCTCCTCAAGCTATGATTGATCCTTTGGCTGAGAATGTTACAAATGCGGAGTGCAGGCCGGCTTTTTAAGTGTTGGCTCAAACCATGATAGCCCAAGATAATAGAGAAGTGGTAGTCCTCTTGAACCCAAATATGGGTATGACGGTGGCAAAAGTGAGGGACTTTACGAGGATGAACACTACATAATTTTATGGCTCCAAAGTTGAGGAAGATCCATAATAGTTTTTTGATGAGTTCTATAAGATACTTGCTATAATGGGAGTGACTCCAGTACAGAAGGCGGCATTGACGCTTATCAACTCAAAGGGGTTGCTCAGATTTGGTTCAATCAATTGACATAGGCAAGGCGGAAAGAGCGGGTCGCATAGAATGGGAAATGTTCAAAAGTGTTTTTGTTGATAGATTCTTCCCTCTAGAGATGAGAGAGGCCAATGTACTTGAGTTCATTAACCTTCGGAAAGGAAATATGAGTGTCAGGGAATATGATTTGAGGTTCACTCAATTGTCCAAATATGCTCGTTCTATTGTGGCGGATTGTAAGGCTCAGATGTGCAAGTTTGTGTAAAGTGCGTCCAACATGGTAGTCAAGGAATGCCGCTGTAACACCCCGCACGAAACTAGTAAGACCTAGCTAAGGCTTGACTAAATCTAGTAGGTTGAACTAGAGCCTCACATGTTAGTTTTATAGTTGGAAACTTGTTTAAATGATGAAAAATGGCTATTGAAGTTATTTTGGTGACTTTAGAGGTTAAACGTCAAGAAACGACCATGACGTCCGGAAACTAGTCTTTGGTGCTAGGTGGGTGCTAGTGTCTTGTCGTGGTGTTTGGTGCGTTGTTTGAGGTCTAAAACCCATAGGAGTGACTCTTATTCATAGATGGACATGTTTAGGGTCCAAACGATCGGGTACGACCCCCCCAAGGACCACCCAAGGGGTCCTTGAGGAGGACCCAAACCTTGGCCCAAAAAGCTGTCAAATGACAGCATGACCTACGAAGGGCAGTGACGG
>JAJOOS010013433.1:0-20255 GCA_029582725.1 Solanum chiquidenum
TTTGAGCTATATAACTACCGGTTTTATGCATTTCACAACATTTATAACCTAAAATTCTTTTTTGCAAAGTCCAATTTTCATCAATCCAATGTGCAGTATTAATGAAATAATCATTACCATTTACACTACGACCCATATCAGAAGTAATAGCTATTTTACAATTATTATAATAAAATAAACAATGAAGATATTGAAAATGTTGAGATTGATAATCAAAGATAGCCTTTTTAATTGTATTTCTAGTAAAACCTTTAAAATGTGGATTATACACAATTTGAATATAATGAATAAAACAGGGATTTTCAGCAAAACTAAATGGCAAACCCATAACAACAATCATTTTAGCTAATTCTTCAAGATCGTTTTCTCTACTATATGACCGTTGTATACTAGAACCAGAAATATTAGAAGGATTTAATTGTGTTTGGACCATATTAGAGCCCTCTACTCCTACATTTTCAGGAAGGGTGGTACCATTTTTTTTAGTTTCGGCTACAACTTTAGCATGCAAAAATTTATTTTTACAACATGACATTAAATGATTACTCAAATGTCCCGTCCCACCCTGTTTTCTTACAGTTTTATGATTCATTCTATGTTTATATTTATTACAAATAGCTTGTGTTTTATCTTCATTCTGAGTCATAAATTGCCACACAACTGATTTTTTAGCGCGTTCTACCTTAGTCCTAGGATGCACGGGGGGAACGGGAGCAGGACAACGAAAGGGAGCGGGAGCCGGGGAAGAGGGATTGGAGTGGGACTAGTAGCCGACGGTGGCTCAGTTTCATCATCATCATATTCATCAACATTATTATCAAAACTATCAATATAATCATTAACATCATCATGTTCATCATCTTCAGGTAATTCCTCATTAAAATTACCAAACCTTCTTTGTAAATGTTCATGATAAGGATCTAATCCACTATTACTATCAATATTAAAAACAGTTTCATCAACATGCGTATAATCATTCGTATTTATTCTTAATTGAGAAGTTTTTTTAGTTTTAGATTGAGAAGTACTACCGGTTTTTTTATTTTTCTTGGATTTTGAGCTCCATAAATTAGTGATTGAATCAACTATGGTTGTTTTACCCTTATCAACATTGTTTTTACCGGAATTCATATTCAAATATAAAAAAAGTGAGTAAATTATATATAATACGAAAATGTAATGCAAAGTTTTAAACAAATAAATAACTAAATAAGTAGAAACTAGAGACTAATTACTCACAAAATAAATAATTAAATGCAAACAAATAAATAACTAAATGAAAAGTGAGTTGGAGCGAATGTACCAAACGTCTACTTAAAAAAGTAGACATGTATGACCGGAAGCCGAAAATTGAAAGTTGAATTTTGAAGCTCCAATTTCCAAAGACCAAATTCGTAATTTAAACGAGAATAAGAGATTAGAGACTAGAGAGTAGAAGATAATATTTTTGTGAGTGAAAAGAATGAAAGATTGGGGGTATTTATAGTTTTAAAGAAGGATGAAAATGTAGTTTTTAGAAGGTTGGGGTATTAAAAAAGTTTGGGGGGGTAGGGACATGTAAAGGGGAGTTATGGGGGTGAAAGAGCCATTGGTGGGGCCCAAAAACCGTTGCCCAACGGCTCTCAACAACTATAATTTAATTAAGATTTTTTTAAAAAAAAAACGAACCAGACCAGATTGGGACTAACCGGTAAATCTCGGTTTCCATCCCGTTACCCCTCCTGGGCCCGCTACGTTCCGGACTAAATCGGGACTAACCGGAACCAAGACGGAATCGGTAACGGACCGAGACGGATAGGAACCGGAACCGGCACCTCCCGGTTTCGTTGCCAGGCTTACTGCACACTCCACACTCTGAAAGTTACCGAACAAAAACTCAAAATTTAGAGAAATTAAGGGTGATCCAGGGGATGTTTGGCAAACCGACGAACCCTTCGACGAGCTCGACCCAGCTCGCCAAATGGCCCATCGTGCCAGTTTTCACCCTGTACTTCAAAATCAAGCCACAGTCCTCTAAATCAAAATCAAACACTTAAACTATGAAATTAAAGCAAGACCCATACTACCCATTCCCTCGGGGTACTCAGACTTCCCTGATTTGGCCAAAATTGGCCAATTGACGTCTTTTGCCCTTAAGAATAACGTCAACTGCTCCATCATTAGGTAAAATATGTCAATTAGCACAATCCGGGGTTACTCAGACTTTACCCCACTAGACAAATGACATTTATAATGCAAACCAACAAATTAATCTCATTTTTAACAAGCAATGACACGTGAATCATGATTAAAGGCCAATTAATTACTATTTCATTCAAGAATAGGCAAACAAACAAAAATACAATGATCAATATGACATTACCTATATATATCAACAACAATTTATCAAAATCATTTGATTTCAACCAACGATTAAGTTTGGGGTTCGGAAAACCAATCTTTTATGCCGAAATAGGTTTGAAATGCCAGGCGGCAAAGAAATCCCAAAATCAAGCCCGAGCAAAGATCCCAATAAAATGAGAGTAAAAATGCAAAAATATGAAAGAACTAATATCGGATATGAGAATGCGGGAGTTAAAAAATAGGAAAGTGAAAGGATTTTGAAATTTTAAACCATTTGGCCTT
This sequence comes from Solanum chiquidenum, assembly GCA_029582725.1. Classification (NCBI taxonomy): domain Eukaryota; kingdom Viridiplantae; phylum Streptophyta; class Magnoliopsida; order Solanales; family Solanaceae; genus Solanum; species Solanum chiquidenum. The sequence continues at coordinate 2,626 of JAJOOS010013433.1, forward strand.
TAAAACCTTTCAGTTCGCGCGCCAGTCGGCGGAGTAAGTCCCTCCCGCCGAACCACTCGGCGATACGCCGAGTGGTATTTTGGCTCACCGAGTTTTATAGAACTCCGAGCAATTTGGGGGTTCAAACGGCAGACAAAATCGGGATCGCCGACCTGTTCGGTGAGTTGCCGACTGAGCTTTTGGCTCGCCAAGTTTTATAGAATCCCCCATCAAGCTGGGTGGTTCAAACGGTTGTCTAAATCGGGCACATCAAGCTGGGTGGTTCCGACACATTCATTTTTCAACCTACAAAATCAACACCCATTATTCAAAAACAAAACTTTAAAAACATCAAAAACTTGGGTTTCCTCCCAAGAAGCGCCTTATTTAACGTTGTGGTACGACGAAGATACCAATTCAAGCTTCATTTTTGGGGTTAGACGTTCTATCACTAGGCAATCCTTCTTTTGGCCTTGGATTTAAATGAGTCAAGATTTGACCCATTTGTGTCTCTGATTGGGTCATCATTTTGGCCATGTTTTGGTCTCTCTCTTGATCCTTCTCGATCTGCTCTTTTGTCATCCTAAAAGTGAGAGGAGATACTTGATCCTCACGATTGTACCATGTCCGATTGATCTTGGTCATACCATCAAGGAGTTGATGTTTTATTTGAAAAAATATAATTAGACTGGTTTTAAGAGTCGCCACTTAATTTTTAAAGTAAAATTAAGAAAACTATTTTTTCCAAAAGATTAAAAACAGAAAATCTAACGAAAAATAATTAAGGGGTTCGGGGTTCATATTAGCATTTCGGGAAGGGTTTGAAAGCACCTGAAATGCCTGCTAACACGCGGTTATCCGGTAATTAACTAGTTGGTTATATAGTTTTAGGAAAATACACATGCTTGAATAAGTTCAGAAAGTAAACAACTTGAAACTTGAAATTATTATTATTATTTTAAGGGAAAGGGAAGTATTAGAAGGGCATTTACTTAAGCAAAATACAATAAAAGTTCCAAAGGTCAATTAAAATAAGTTTGTTTAATTTCAACTCAAAATAGCTTTTCTTTTGGGGAGTTGAAATTTTAAAACCTTAAGATTAATTTTAACAAATAAACACATAATGACAGTTAAATAGATGGGGAAACAAGATTTGGGTCCAAGTCTGGATCTGTCCGTCTGGGACAGTACTTGGGCCTAATTTATGCTCTTTAGGCTTTTGGCCAGATACTCGGTACCTGTCCTAGGAATCTGATTTTTTATTGGGCCTTAGGCCCAATTCCACCTATCCTAGAATCTAACAAAGCCATAGATAAGTAAGATGACAAGGGATTAGGCCCCAAAATAACAAAATACAATTTTTGAAAATTAAGAGTGGCCCAATCTTTTAAATTTCCCAATCCGCTGCATATTCTTTCAACTTCGGGACCTGTTCATTGATTTTTAGCTGGCCGACTCGAATAAAAATAGAATTGGGCTTCCATCGCCCAAAGGAAAATGCAAGGATAGGGTCCGTATGACCAGGGCAGATTTCACATGCAAAACGACAAACAAATTACCGAATTAGCATTTCTGAGGACGAAATGAGGTGATAAGATAAAGAACGAGTAAATACACAAAATAACATAGGCCATAAAGTTATTAACAACATAATATTTAAATACTAATGTAAGGGGAAAACTCATGAAGACTTAATAAATATCTTTTATGTGGGGACAAAGGACAGTAATGGGGCAAAAGGTCAAACGGAATTTAATATCCTTTTCTGAAACCAATAATGAAAGAAACAAATGAACCAAATTCAATATCCTTAAACTACTAATATTAGGCATGCTAGTTTAATTAAGTAATTTTTCTTTCTAAAACATGAGGATAAGACAAGAAAATCAAGCTCTGTACCGATTCAGACTTGCAAGCAGTAAACTATTTGAATATCAATTATTAAACCAAAGAGGGGTGAGTATATTAGCCCCAAGCAGTAAGAAAATCAAACTCCAAAACAATCAAGAAGAGGGAAAGCAGAACAGCCCAAGTACCATTCTAGAAAGTGGCTTAAATACATACATTAACATCATTTTCAGCATGCTTCAAGGTTAAGACCACAATGAGAGATGAGCAAAATTTGATAAGATATTATCTAATTTTATTGTATTTTTTTTATAAAAAAAAACAGAGAAGACCGATGCCAAACAAATAATGCATTAACTTGAATAAATGACTCAATGTTGATTGATAACAAATAAAATGACACGCAAACTTTCAGATCACAACACCTCAAGATGCAAAAGAGTGATCCATAAGCGTCGCACTTGATAATAGAAAACGAGAAGAAACAGAACATATTGCAAGTAAAAAAAAGGGAAAAACTAAAACTTACCCTTTAAAATAGACTCAAATAAGACGGAATAGCAAAGAATCAAAATGGAAAGCGACAAATTCAATCTAAGAGCTCAAAACAGTAGCTGACACAACTTATGACCCCAAAATGTTGACCCCTTAGTTCATTCATTAAACTTGAGGTGAAGGAATGAAACATAGGTGTCGAATATTAAGCAGTAAAACGCATTCAATGACATTCGAGAAACAAGCTCAAGGAGAGAAATCGACAAAACAAAACTTCAAATACAATAACAGAGAGATAATAATGCATATCCAAAGCTTTAACTTGATATTGCAAATAACTCGATGAAAAGTCCAAGAACATATACATCATATGTCACGCCCCGAGCTACCCCCGAGATGTGAACACGGGACCTAGGACCACAAGTGATCCCAAGCTAACCCTGCCGGCATGATCATGAGCATACTAAATATAAAGTGAATAATAGAAACTGTGCAGAAGCTATAATCATAAATAAATTTGAAATGATGGGGAACACCCAAATACTATAACTGAGATATATGAAAACTGATGAGTTTAATACAAGAAAGATATTAACTCAATACTAAACTGAATCTATCTATGTCTAAAATAGCCTCTAACTGACTAGAAATGCTGGAACAAGCCCCAGCTAAGTCTAGCAAAACTGAAACTAAAGGACTAAAAATATTGAAAATAAACTCATGACTATTGTCCTCGGAGAATGAGGACTCACCACTGATTCTGCTGAACTGGAGATCGGGAACCGATCTAAGCGTGATCTGGATGATGATAACCTGAACCTATATCATGAGAAGATGTAGCGCAGAGTATGCGTTAGTACTTGAAAGGTACTGAGCATGCAGGATAGAATACAACTGAAATAACATATAACTGAACAAAGCAAATAGGCAATGATATAATATGAACATATATAGATAATGAATGCTGAGATAACTGAATGCAGTGACCAATTTATAACATGCTGAAACTGAATATACTGATAAATGGTCAATGCAATAAAATCTGACTGAAATGTGGGAACTACTAATAACCGATAATAAAACCACATGAGATAAATGTGGAGTCCGATGTATACGCCCCATCGAGAGGACCCAATGTACCCTGCCAGAGGTATAGAGGCATGCTGGTGTGATCATTGAAATGATGCCCACATAGGGGACTTACAACCTACGTGGCTAGTAGTTCTGGGACTATTTGGGTACGCTGAACCCTAGTCCAACTCGGTATTATGCTACTCCCAATGGATTAAGTAATTAACACATTATGACTGAATTTATATAAGTTACTGGATAGCTCGAACTGAACATGCAAACTGAGAATGCAACAATTAAATTGATATTGATACATTAATAACGGAGGCATGTATAACTGAATAACTGAAATATCTTACCTAGCATGTGTAATTCAAGAACTAAAGAAATACATAGCTAGGGTTCTGGAATTCATGCAATAAACTGAATATTAACATACTAGTCTGATTTGGATCATTCTAACAGCTAAGAACCCAATAATTCTAACATTCAAGAAACCCTAGGTCTAGTCATAATAAGGGAATCAAGAAAATGACTTAAAACTAGGGACATAATGGGTGAAAGGAACCCACTAGTGAAATCCCACATACCTGGTGACGAATTCCTAGGAGAAATCTTTCGATTTCGGGGTTGGAACTGATGGAACCTTGTTGCGTTCTTGAACTATGGTTCTTGACTTCTTTCTCCTCTTAGCATTCTAATTTTTCTAAGTTTGATTAATGATTTGATTAGGTAAGTTCTAGTTATGTTTCTAGGCTTAAACTGACTAAAGCCTCATAATTTAGGGTCTAAACAACGTAACTTAATGGTCCAACGAAATAGGAAAAGACCAAAATATCCCTGACTTAACTGCTGTCGGAGTGATCGACGGACGGGACCTACGGGCCGTAGGTCGAACGACGATCCGTGTTGGTCGACCGTAGTTTGCGTCAGAGGCTGGGTAAAAGGGGCCTCGATCCACGAACTATGGTCTGACCTACGGACTGTGGGTCTTTTCGTGGGTCGAGACTTAGCCAATTTTCTGAGTTGGGTTTGGAGAGGAGTTGCAGTGGTGAACCAAGGACCACCAACACGGGTCGTGGTCTGACCTATGGTCCATGGATGGCAATCGCGGGTTGCACCTGCAACTTCTCAAAATCTGCATTTTGGTCTATCTAGGATACGGGGTGTTATATCATATATCGACCAAATAGTAGCTAACAACCAACACAAACTAAATGAAAAGCTCCCATCATCGGAACACTGCTCTAAAAATAGAAAGAAGAGGAGGAAAGAACATTGCGTGAAGGCGTTACCTTTCGAAGTGCAGCAAACTGGGACATCAAGCCAACGACTACGATTCTTCCTCCACAAACTCGAATACGCACAATGAACAAGAATTCCGGGTAGAAACTCGGACTTATACGGACGCTGTGAAGTGAGAGTGAACGAGAGAGGGGAATGCCACTCAAACCAATGCTAGTTATCTCTTCCCTTTTCTTGAACATGTTTCGTGTATATTTCTATAGCTATTTTTACTTTGCTATTCTCTTTGCCTTAGTTCAAAATTTCCAACAATTTTTCTCTCACCCTACACAATGAATAAGAAGGGGTATTTATAGAAGGAAAATTAGGGTTCGGAAATGGGGGAAAGAGATGAAAAATCGACCAAGGACAAGGCCCATTTTTAAATTCAAACCCCAAATCCTTTCACCATTTTAGGGAAACACCCTTTTTCTGAGATCTTCAACACCATTCCGGAAGAGGAAAGGGAGAACAGATGGCTGATTCATCTCCATCGTCCTTGAAATGCCACGCGGCTAAATCCCAAGGCTAGAAGGATGAATTTGCAGGTGCTTTTCGCCGGTGGAACAATACTATCGTACTGGGAGGGAGACGATGCAGAAAAGGCTGTCATGCCGTGTGATTGCTTTCTGTCTAATTTTTTATGGAAAATTGATGTTGTTTGGAGCCGTTGTTCACGATGAGCATGAAGGCATCGCTTGTTGTTGTTGTCGCTTCTGAATGCTACATTGGATTGCTGGGTTTCCCTTATGGACTGGAAACTGGGCCGGGTCGGGGGAGGAATGGGTCGAGGTGGTGGGCTGGGAATTACGAGAGATGGGAATTGGAAAATGAGAGGTTGGCTGAATGGAGCTTTAAAGGATTTGGGCTGGAAAATGGCCCAAGTTTGAGTCTTAGGTGGATTTAAGGTGAGGTAAGGAAAGAGTTTGGATTGGAATTGGTCATTTGACCAAATCAATTGCAATTATAGTCAATTGAATTCAAAACATAGCTGAATTGAGTTAATCTAGTGAATCCGGCTAGAATTTAAACATGATGAATTAAGATCAATTAATTAACGAACTTCTTAATCTTAACGAAATAAAATAATTAACTTAATTATAAAATTATTTCAAAAAATATATAAACTATTATATAACTAAAATAATTAACCAAGTATTTATTTAAAACAAATATTTTTTGAGACGATTTTCGAATATTCATAAAATATACTAATTATATACATAATTATGTAAACATACATATTATCTAAAAACTATAAAAAGTGACAACTATTTAAAATAACTTGCAAACTATATCTTTTTTCTTAAAATTTTCTAAAACTAATTATTTTAACTCGTTTGAAATTGAAGAAGCTCGATGATTAATCTATATTGTGGAGGTCCAAAATTGGGTGTCTACAGTTGAGACGCTACTTCATAGGGTTATTACATTATACCTCCAGGAACAAGTTGATCAAAAACACCTTTGTTCACTGATGTTTTCTGTAATCAACGACCCACAACTTCCAATGCAACTGTCTACGATCGTGCAATAGTATAATAAACCAACCAAAGGTTGGGGTCCAGTCCCAAGGGAGTGGTTTCGAGAATTAATAGAAAAATAAAATTAAGTTCTAACTAGTCGTAGCTAAAGACATTAACGATTAAAAATATTGTAAATTAAAGGGGGACACAAAAGTGTCAAATATCGATATGAGGGTTCTGTCACAAGTATAGCAAAAACAGTAAAAATAACAAAGAAATCTAAGAGTGAGAGGGGATTCTTGGGATATGATCGGAATATGGTTTAATCTAAATTGTTAGGTACATGCTTTTAATAGAGAATTTATAGAGTAATAGTGATAAGGCTAAGCTATACGTGGGAATAAATTCTCTCTTGAGCAATTTACCCCATTCCAAATGGGTTCCTCTCGGACACCCACTTGCCGCATAAAAACCAGCCTACGCCTTACCCCACTCACTCTCTCGAGCTGAGTGTTAGGATATGGGACTAGGGTTCACTCTTTCGAGCTGAACCTCATGTCGACCCACTCCTTAGATCATCAATCTAGTAGTCTTGGTTTCGCGACATCTCTCTCGAGCAAGCCAAAAACTCATAAATAAACTTGTATTTGCAACTAAAAATTTGTTAAATTCATCCACAACTACTAGATGAAATCACCATTAAACTACTTCTAATCTATCAGCAAGCAAGACCCAACAACAATCTTAACATATATTTGCTAAATCACACCCCAAGAATTAAGGGGTTTTAGCCACACATCAAGAGATAGAAATTTATACCTAAATGATCCATGAGCTCAAACATCCACAAAAAGCAGTGTAAACACAATTTATAAATGGGAAGCCCAAATATATACACAAAACGCAACTGTCAACACAAAAAGGTGTGGGCCTCACCCCACCACAAATTAAAAAGTATTTGTCCTCAAATGCCAATAAAAGTGTCCAAAAGTAAAAGTATAATAAGACAGAGAAGGAGGTAAAGAAAGGTCCTGTCTATGTAGTCTCTCTCTCTGTCGGAGTCTCAGTAGATGGTGTAGTAGTCTATGTATGGGCATCAGTGCCTGAAGTAGCCTCATACGGAATAGCAATGCTGGATCCACTAGGAGCTGTTGTGGACGTCTCAGTCGACGATGTTCGACTGCACAACCGTCCCTATAAGATCTAGCAAGTCACTAAATATGCCCTCATATCTGCTCTCATGTGTCTCCTCAGCATTCACTGATATCAACTCCTCATCAGTCTCTGCATGCCCTGCATCATCCCTCTGCACATCTCCGGTAGTAGCCGAAGGAATCCCCGAGGTCTCAGGAGCATCCTCATCATCTGCTCTCTGCATCAGTGTATTGAAGTTGGTAGCCTTCAACTAGGCTAAATCCTTCTTCAACTCTGCTATTTCGGCTTTTAATGCTGAAACCTCGGGTGTCTCCCTCTGTCTACTCTCGCAAGCAGTGACTCTAGCAGTCAGATCATCAACAATGGTCTTAAGGGGGGTTAGTGCAGTCAAGATGGCACTGCCAATCAACCCTGGGATAGATCTCTCTAATCCTGTCGCCCTCACATCCGTTGAATATGATAGCCACCCTATCTTCAGGATCATGGCATGAGTGACCCTAGTAGGCTGGGAGGAAGAGGAGGTACCTGGAGTCTGTGAAAGAGACGAAGGAGCGGGTATACCTGGAGGCTCCGAAGTCGGAGTAGGCGAAGGTGCTTCTGCTGGCAATGAGTCAACATCGACCTCTGAAGAAGTATCTGCAGGAGCTGCTCTCCTCCTGTCAACCTCCTCTCGTGTGAACTCGACCTCTATATGCCGGATATCGGTGGAGGAAGATGGGGTGACCTCTATATCGCTAGCAGGATCTCGAGGTACTCCGACACGCCGGTATAACTCAGTGATTAGAACAGGAAAAGGTAGAGACGACTATGTCTGTTTGGCCCTTATAGCCATCTCCTGTGAAGCCAGCAGTCCCAAGTTGATCTGCCTCCTAACCATGATAGAACCAAGGCAAGCCACCTTAGGATGACGCAGAATGGACTCGTTCTAGGATGGCATGATAGTGTATCTAATGAAGCCAAACTAGTACCGGGAGGCAATGTTCATATCCCTCTTCTCAATCGAAGCTCCTGCCTCCATCCACCTCGGGGTGGTGTTAGAGATCATTAGAGATGACCAACCCTTCAAATCATCCAGGGATGGAACAATAGGCAAACCCTGGTAGGGCAGTACCGAGTGCAGCAGTCGACCAAATACAACATTAATATGATCGCTATGACACTCCACCTTCTTGCCTCTAACCATAACCGACGTCACCGGTCGAAATTCACTAGCCTTTTTCTTATTCTTTGGGACCAACTCTCCATAGGCTAAGTAGAATTCCCGGACCCAAGAAGGAATGTAAGGGCCCCGTGGCCTATTGAACTGCTCCAAATCATGATATCTGAGTGTGTCAAGCACGTCAGCGTGCTTGCCTTCCAAACCCTCCAAAGATAGTAACTTTTCTTCTAAAATGGTTCGTAAGCAATCGCCTTTTAATCTGTTCAGCAATTTGGGTGGAGGTGGAGCTACGGGGAGTGCAGGGGCCACTGGAGGTAGTGCTGGAGTTGGCACTGATTCAGTAGTCGGGGGTGTGGCAGGTGAAGGGGTTGCGGTAGATGTAGGCTGAGCTTTAGCCCTGAGTTCATTCCTTCGATTCATCAAAGGTTGCTCATCCTCTTGCTCAGAAAAAGCAGGTTCAACATTTATACCCTTCTTAGCTATATGCTTTTTTCGTTTGCCTTTATCTCCCGGTTGGAGGTCATCCCTTTTTCTCTTTGGAGGGTTTGATCCTCCTTCATTAATTGTAATGCCTTCTGCCTTTTTCTGTGGTTGCTCAGTTAAATTGGTGCGTACCATATCTGCAAAAGATCGAGAAAGGATAAGAAAACAACTTAAAGTCAGGCACAGTGACTCTCGCTGCAGATAGACTCACCGATCAGGTTGGCGAGTCACAGAACCAATTTGGTGAACTAAATTGGGCTCGCCGATGGGTTGGCTAAACAATTAAGGTAAGTCGGCGATATGAGAGTCCTTTCGGCGAGCAAGGGTTTGTCCGTCGAAAGTTACAGTGCATAAGGGTCTCAGGGGTAGCATACATAGGGCGATCAAGATTACTTTCAACGAGTCACCGAGTGCGTTCGGCGCCCATGGCTTCTCGCCAAAAGTTACAGTCTCATCCAATTTGACTTGATATTAAGGGAGAGATGAAGACATTAGGCGAACCGCTGAACGATTTGGCGAGCTCGACCCAGCTCGCCAAATGGTCCAAGTTGCCCATTTCAATCCATTTTCTTGAAATTCAATCCCGCAAACCCCGAAAGAAAAATCAAAGCATGCACTAACAAAATTCGAACAAGACCCACAATACCCATTACCTCGAAATACTCAGATTTCTCCCAGACTTGCCGTATTTGTCCATTTGACGATATTTTCTCTTAAGAATGTGGTTACCCATTCTACCATTAAGCCGTTTTCGTTATTTAGCACAAACACGGGTTACTCAGACTTCACCCAATCAATCAAAACAACATGCAATCACGACCCAACTCATTAAAAAACACAAAGATTACGAGCTTTTGACAATCAGACAACACAGGCAAGATTTTCGAATTACAATAGGCATGTAATCATTCTAGTCCTATCAGAGAGGCCCATCACACATCACTAATAGACAATTATTGCAAATGAGCACAAAACTTTCAAATGTAAATATGGAAAAAGGAAACCAACCTTCAATGTTGATTATATTCGATTTGAAAAGCTAGGCGGCAAAGTATTCCAATTCCGAGCACAAGTCCCAAACTAAAATGTTAAAAAAATGCTAAATTTAAGAAGATACTACCTTAGTGCGAGTTTAGGAGATTTGAGAGCGAGGGAAAGTGTAGTAGTTGAAGTTTTGAATCTTTTGGCCATTAAAAACCGTCCAGTTTGCGCTCGTTCGACGACGTTAGTTGTATTCGCCGATTCACTCGGCGATGCACCGAGTGATCCTTTTTTTCACCAATTGTTAAAGATTTGTAAACTTCTTGGGATCAAGATGGCGGTCTAAGTTGAGATTGCCGACCTGGTCGGTGAAGCGCCGAACTGCTTCTCAAGGTTGCCGAGTTTTACAGGCTCTAATTTTAAACTTGAGTTGAGCCAAACGGCGGGTCAGGTCGGGCACGCCGACCTGTTCGACGGTTCGCCGACTGACCATTTTCCCGCCATTATCTATTTTTCGCCACTTTCCTCATTCAAACTTGCATCACTAACACACCATTATTCATAGAAGTAAATTAAAGCATTTAAAACCTTGGGTTGCCTCCCAAGAAGTGCCTTATTTAACGTTGTGGCTCGACGCGAGTCCTTACTCACTCCCCATTGGTTGGGTTGGCCCTAGTGTTACTAGGTAACCCCAATAGTTCGTTTGAGTGAAGAGGAGGGACCGCATAATTCAGGAGTGTCCAGATCAGCTGGATCGATCTAGAATGAGAGCCAACCATTTGGTTCAACACTTCAATACTCTTCTTCATTTCTTCCAACATTTGATCTTGTTCGGTGATCTTTTGGAGAATGATTTGGAGTGTGTTCTCGACACGATTGTTCTCCATGCATTTAAACTGCTTCCTCTCGTGAGGAGGTACTTACCTCCCTTGACTCTTGCACTGCTTTTCCACCTCTGTTATTTTGGTGACCAACTCGTGCACTTGAGTTACCAGTGCGGGTAATGTGAAGTCCCTTTCGACTTCTTGCTTTATCTCAGCCGAGTTGCCCCTATTTCCCTCAGCCATGCTCAGGGAACCTGCCTACACCAACAAATTTAAAGAAAAAACAAAACTAAAAATAAGGTTAGTAGACTACACTAAGAAGAACATAAATTATACTAATCTAAAAATTCTCAAATAACACCACTCCCCGGCAGTGGCGCTATTTTGATGTTTTGCATAATCAATGACACAACTTCCAATGCAAGTGTCTACAATCGTGCATTAGTATAATAACCCAACCAAGGGTTGGGGTCGAGTCCCAAGGGAGTGGTTTCGAGAATTAATAGAAAAATAAAATTAAGTTCTAACTAGCCGTAGCTAAAAACATTAATGATTAAAAATATTGTAAATTAAAGGGGGACACAAAAGTGTCAAATATCAATTTGGGGTTTTTGTCACAAGTATAGCAAAAACAGTAAAAATAACAAAGAAATCTAAGAGTGAGAGGGTATTCTTGGGATGTGACTGGAATACGGCTTAATCTAAATTGTTGGGTACATGCTTTCAATAGAGAATTTATAGAGTAATAGTGACTAGGCTAAGCTATACGTGGGAATAAATTTTCTCTCGAGCAACTTACCCCGTTTCAAATGGGTTCCTCTTGGACACCCACTTGCCGCATGAAGACCAGCCTACGATTTACCCCACTCACTCTCTCGAGCTGAGTGTTAGGATATAGGACAAGGGTTCACTCTTTCGAGCTGAACCTCATGTCGACCCACTCCTTAGGCCATCAATCTAGTAGTCTTGGTTTAACGACCTCTCTCTCTCGCAAGCCGAAAACATATAAATAAACTTGTATTTGCAACTACAAATTTGTTAAATTCATCCACAACTACTAGACGAAATCACCATTAAACTACATCTAATCTATCAGCAAGCAAGACCCAACAACAATCTTAATGCTGATTCGCTAAATCACACCCCAAGAATTGGGGGTTTTAGCCACACATCAAGAGATAGAAATTTATACCTAAATGAGCTTGCATTCAAGTGGGTATGAAGATTTAAGTCTTGTTACAGGCCAAGAATGAAGAATCCAAGAGATCCAAGTCCAAACCCTTGGAGATGAAACACTCTTCTTCTTCAAGTTTCCAAAACCCTCTCAAACTCTGGGAAAAAAATAAAAAGTACTAAAATTATATTAATTGTTTTATATTGAAAATCTGATACTAAGCTATAACTCTCAACGAGTATTTATAGTTTTTAAAAATTTGTGATGCAACGGATCATTCGGCGACATTAGTCGGAATCGTCGATCAAGTCGGTGATTCACCCTTTGGTGTACTTCATTGCCGTCTTGCACCATCCTTCGGCATCGCCGTGCTCTGGGTAATTGGGCGACATAGTACTGCTTCACAGAACTCTTCGGCGATGCGCCGACCGCTCCCTTTTTCCGCCGACTTGATCCTTTTCTTCAGGGCTCAGCACACTGGAACAAAAGGCGAAGTGAGACCCTTCGGCGACTCACCAAGTGGACTCGGCGATCCTCAGGCCTTCATTTTCTTGTTATTTTCAACCTTTTCGTTCCTTTTTGCGAAGTAGTGTCCATGCTTTTCTTCAAACTTCAAATACCTGAAACTTAAGGGTTTTCATCTGATATTGAGATAAAGTAAGCATTTAAGGACACAATTTCTATTAAAATATAGCCCTAAATGAGTCCAATTTGTGGACTCATCATTCACCGAGTCAAGACTCCTATAGAAGTATTGTAACAATATGTGGTTTGGCAGTCCGTGAGTTGGATATTGAAGTACAACTTCTAAAATCTCAGTCACATCTCGTGGATTGGTTCACCCTCCAAGCGCTTGAAACTTTGGATATTATCTGTTAGCGTCATCATATTTGACGGGGAAAAGAATCTCACATGGAACGCTGTGGTAAGTTCATCCCAAGGGGTGATGGAGTTCCTCGATAAATCAGCTGACCATTTAGTAGTTTCACCCATCAAAGAGAATTGGAACAACCTAAGACAGACTGATTCTTATGATATATTCTTGAACGAGAACCGACCACATACGTCCACGAAGTTCTAAATATGCTCATGGGATCCTCATGAGCTAGCCTTCCATATAGCCATTTCATTTGCAAGAGCTATAGCATTGTGCTAGTGACATGGAAGACAACATTCCCTTCACTGGAGGTAGACGTATTGCACCAACACCACCCAATTGATATGGGTCATTCACATCGTTCAGATTTCCAATGTCATCTTGGTGGCCCACTTGGCTACCATTACTCCCATTGACACTCATTTCTTCATATGTCCAAACACACCAACACAAATACAAAACAAAGTAAGTCGATTCAACTATAACACAAGAAAATTACAATTCAAACTTCAATAATAGAATTCTAAACAACACTCCCCAGCAGCGGCGCCATTTTTTATGAACGATCAACCACATCTCATCGAATACTAGGTGTGTGCGATCGTTATCTAGTATAAAACCCAATGAAGAGTTGGGGTCGAATCCACAGGGAGCGGTACAAGTTTGAATTCATTTATGAAGCCGTGAATGTAATCTCATCGGTGGTAGGAATAGAATTTATTGAAAATATTTACTTAAATAAAAGGGGTGACAACAAATGTCAGATTGGGGGATTGGTTTGCCAATTAAAAACTGAAACAAATACGAAAACAAAGGTTTCAACAAGATTAAGAGGAATTCTCGGGATGTGATCGATTATAAGCTAATTACATTAAATGGGTAATTGAAATTTAACAATAATTTGTTGAATCATTGTGGGTAGGCTAGGCTATAGTGCAATAGTTTTCTCTAGAACAACTATTACGATTCAGGTGAGTTCTCTCAAACCTCGACAGGCTTAACAAGATAAATAGCCAATAACCTTAATGTAATAACTCTCTCGAGCTAGATAGGTAGAATTGAGTTTAGAATTCACTCTCTCAAGCTGAACCCATATAAACCGAATACCTACAATCGTTAATTGAAATCTTTAGTTCCAAAACCTCTCTCTCAAGCGTGCCAAGAAGTCTAATCTAGAATTGCATTTGCAACTACAATTCATGGATTAAAACACAGCTAATGATTAAAACCATATTAAAACAACAATTATATCATTAAACAACGATACCCATAAGATAATTAATCTAATAATCACATGATCACACCCCAAGAATTAGGGTTTTAGCTACACATCATAAAAAGAGAGAAACAATTACCAAATACATTAGCCATTTCTAGGTGAAGGTTCCCAAGTCTTTAAAATGGTCTAAATTGAATAAATTCCAAAACTCACTCGCAAATATTCAAGTTTAGGCTTCAAAAGCTTCAAAGTTTCCAATGAAAACTCAAAAATTCAGAGAAAAACTCAAAAACTCAAACTCAGGGAATCAAAACTGGAAGAGCCTCTAGAAATTTCATTTAAAATTTCAATTTATAGTTGCCCAATTTTTGGTCTGAAGGGCTATTGGGCGAAATAAGTCGAGCCTCGCCGAACCAATCGACGATCCACCATTTACTCCAATCCATCGCCGGTTTGCATTGGACTTTTGTCTTCAGTGTTCTGTGACTTTAGCGATCAAGGTTGCCGTCGCGGAGTCGTTCAGCGATCCGCCGACTGCCCATTTCTGTCGCCAAATTGGTTCTTCCCCAGGGCTGGCACACTGCAACTTTGGGCAAGCAAAAGAACCACTTGACAGTTCGCCGAGTAGTCTTTGGCGATCATCAAGATCGCTTTTCTTCACTTCTTCAGCTTGTTTGTTCCTTTTGACCCGGTAGTGTCCTTGCCTTGCTCCTTAGCCTACGTACCTGTAAATCAATGCTTTAAAGTCAGTTTAGAGCATAAATTAGGCATTTAAGGACACTTAAAGTATCAAAACTAAGCCCTAAATGAGTCAAAATCTCAAACTCATCAGTCAGTCAGGCCTAGGTTCGCTTGGAGATAAAAAAAAATTGTCGAGTGTCGGTCGCGTCTAGCGTGTAGGCTCGAGGCATGACAGCTCAAGAGAGGGTAGTCTACTTGAGACTTTTGGCAGATGAACATATTAATTTGACGCTCAGGTTCTTGATAAGGAATTATGGTGATATTCTTTTAATTGGGCCGATAGGATTTATGAGACTTATAGATTTGTCAATTTTGCACAATGAAAACACCTGAATGAATGGATAGTATAGTATTTATTAGTGTTCTGATATCTAAAAATTGTAAATCTAGTTTGTCCTCCTTATTGATAAAAACCATGTAGTTAAATAGATTAATAGGTTATAAGAAAAGAAACCCTAATTTCCCAAATAATAGTTACATATGTAAATCTCAACATCAAATTATAAACAAACTCTAGTATACTTTCTATGGGATTTGGCCTCACCCTAATTGAGTTAACAGTATTTTACATCAGCTACTTTAATCATGTAAAATTTGTGGTGGGTCCTTACTCATCCCATAATTAGGTTCCCATTGTTGAAGAACTACTTGTCTATTATTGAATGTATATGGCCCATTTTGTAGCAATTCCAGCATGTCTTCCTTGAATGAAATAAAATATGAAATACTTGTTGGTATTAGAAACTTGTGGCATAGTGACAAAATTCCATACTCTGTATACGAATAAAAACATTTCCTTGAATAATGGATCACCTCTAATAAAATAACCAATTAGGGAGGATTTCCGTCGTTGACACCCATCTACGATTTCAATTGGGTTAAGTTGGACCTTCTTCATATCATCTTGAAAAATTCGTGGATAGAGTCTGAGTGGTGCAGTTGTCCTTTACTACCTCCAATATTTTGGGTGTGGTCCTTATAGTCGCTGTTGAAAAAGTGAGTTTCCTTGTTGCAGTGGGGTCCTTATTTTCTAGGTTCGGCATGACAATATTGAGCATGAGTATTCTTTTTTTCTAATTGTTTGTTCATTTTTGTAGGTAACCAATACATATGTAACACACACAAAAAAAGAGCAACAAAAAAAAAAGGAGAGATAAGCACGATCAGTAGACACAACATATTTAACCAGATGAGGTTTATCAGATACAAGAGGAGGAACAACAATGAAGACACACACAAATTATTAATTTATCAAAATTTGGAAAGTGATGGTGTCAACGTCCTTGGATGCTCAACTCACTGCAAAAATAGATGTAAAACAACAAAAGAATCAACCACTAGTATTTTCCATAATGATACCTAGAAATCGATTAAGATGGATTATAACAGAGAAAATATAGTTCTTCAAATCAAAGTCCAAAAGGAGGACAAATAAGAACAAGTTATATACAAAGATCGTTTGTCTAACTTTGTACGAACTTGACAGATTATGCCCAACAAGAAAGAACAATACAAAGGAACAAAATGGTCTAAAACCATAGAAAAAGCATCACAAATCACAACACATGCATAAATCTAGTGCAGAGGAAGATTTTCATACAACAAAACAAGGCAACAAAGGAGGTATACACAACTTGAAACTACATTGAGTACAATGAAAGTAGGACAATAGTATTATCAACATCTTCAAAAGCTCAATCCATTGTTCAAAATTTAATGGAAAACAGTATAGTAGGAAAAATGTCAGTGTTCCCCCCGAACAAAAGTCAGAAAAAAGAGATTGAACAAGAAATATTCAATTTCATTAAGTGCAACAACACAAGAATAACAAGAATATGGACAAAGCATCGAACAAAAAACAAAAAGCTAAATTGGAGTAAGAAGCGAAGATACCTACCTTAAGCATAAACACATCACAGGTTCAAATCAAGATAGACACCATCACATTCAACAACAGCCACCACCAAATCTGGATGCCAAGGGGACACACATACAAGAGATATTTCAGGAACAAAGGAAAAAAAAAAAGAGGAAATGGGCAAACTAAACAGGAAAACATCAAGAAGGTGAAAGAAGAGTACAAGAATCATACCTTAAGCTGGTCCGAGGCAACAAATTGATCCATCGGAGCATGAGCCGCCGCCAGACAAAATGAGGAAGAAGCTCATGACTATCCAAATTCAATTTGGAAACCTATTTTACTTTTGTTCTTTGACTTCTTGGCATTTTAGCATTCTATACATACCACTTTTATTCAATAAAATAGTTAGTGGGACTTGGATCCACTGACCTTAGAGCAAGTAGATATTAAATTTAATTTTTTTAATGTTATACTATCATTAAACTAAAATTTTTAAAATATATTTCTTTACTACATTCATAGAGTTAATAATTATACTAGTTTCTGATCATGCGCGTTACACGTGTTTTTCATAGTAATAATATTTTTTTAAAAACATACATATTTAATTTTGACAATAAAAGTAGCAAAAGTTTGCAACTTCTTAGAATATACTTTTTGAAGAATTAACATAAATAGTTGTTCATTCAATTGATTAAACTAAAAAAATCGATGAATATATGATATATGTATAAGTTATGTGTCTGATCATGTATAATATATGTATATATATATATATATATATAGGGAAAAGAGCCTGAAAAATACTTCAACTCAGGCCAAAATTGTTGTTACGATACCAAATTTTATGGAGGACCTTTTACCCTCTGCACTATTTAATAGTGTATTTTAAAAGTATATATGTGCCCACGTGGACATGTTACTATTTATAACTATGCAATATATATATATATATATATATATATATATATATATAGAGAGAGAGAGAGAGAGAGAGAGAGAGAGAGACTGTC
>JAJOOS010013434.1:0-24812 GCA_029582725.1 Solanum chiquidenum
TGTATTAAACTCATCAGTTTTCATATATCTCAGTTATAGTATATGGGTATTCCCCATCTTTTCATTTTATTTATGATTTAGCTTCCGCATCAGTTTATAATCTTTAGTATGCTCATGATCATGCCAGCAGGGTTAGCTTGGGATCACTTGTGGTCCTAGGTCCCGTGTCCGCGTCTCGGGGGTAGTCTCGGGGCGTGACAGTCCTGGTACTCAGTCATGAAATCATAAGCCTTATCTCTAGTTGTGTCGTCGAACCTGAGGGTACCAATCTGACAATCTATCAAAACTCTTCTAGCTACTTAACAACCTACATGACTACACTAGCAGAAATAAGTGGTACTGCAAATCTCAGAGGTTCTAATGAAAGAACTAAAGCTAAATCAGAAGTCTAAATCCCATGTTAGGTTTCAAAACTGGAGGTGTAGCACCAACTGTAATAGGAGAACATGACGTACCTAGAAGAACACAAGAAAGAGGGATACTATCCAATCTATCCAATAACCTGACAATTAACTCATGAAGCATCGGAGTGTTGTTTAGAACTGAAGAAGGTTGGGCTGGTCCCCTTACCTTAGTTTGCTGCTCAATAGCATTATCATGCTCAGGTACGGGCTCAAGCGACCCCTCTTTAGCTCGTCCTGAAGCAAGTGCTTCCCTTTTCGCTCGGCTATGACCCCTAACTCTACCATGTCCCCTACCTAACCCACGGACTAGGCTTTGGAAGCAGGTATGGCTTCGCCCTCTGAAGTACTGGCTCTAGTCCTCATATCTACCCAGAGAGAATAAATTAGAGGTATGCAACACTTGGTATGAGCAACTCGCATCAAAAGAATCAAAGGGAAGAAATTTCTCCTACTAGGTATCTTATAGCCTCTCAAAGATAAGTACGAACATCTATGTACTAATTCGGAAGACTCTACTAGAAACCCTGCTCTTTAACTTATGAAACTGTTGAACCTACCGCTCTGATACCAATTTTTCATGACCCAAAAATTGAAGTCATGATGGCACACACCCCAATCCTCCCCACCCCAAAATGGTGTGTAAGCCAAAAATAACACACATAAGAGACTCCCAAAGGAAATCCATGCCACAAATGATAAAAGAACAACAAAGAATATCCCAAAACATGGTAGCGTAAGTATAAAAATCATCTCATACAACTTTACAGTATGAAACACATCACAAGTCTCCGAAAAGAAACAAAGACTGAAACTAAATAACAGAACTAATGGTTATCCAAGAATGGGATCTCAGCACTACTTCGAAAAGATCTTTAAAGCTAGACACGATCAGCCACCGCAGGGTACTGTGACTAGGATCTGCATAAAAAATGATATAGAAGTATGGGTGAATACAATCCACAAGTACTCAGTAGGCTCATCCAACTAAGCAAAAGGAATTAATCAACTTATGAAATATACTACGGAATGCTTCTATCTGCATGCGGAAAAAGTCTCATTCTGGCATCGGTGCCACTAATTTATAATGAGATAACAACAATTTTGATAACAACAGTTTTGATATCACTGACAAGTATAAAAATTCAAATTATTAATGCAATGCAGTAAGATGATGTAATTATATGGTGGTACGGGGTAATAATGGTTGTCGCACAACCTATCGTATACACCCTGTCGAGCTGATGCTCCTATACAAGGACTCATGGGGGACTCACAGTCCAAATACCAAATCATAATCTCAATATCTCATCAACTTGCCATCTCAGCGTTGTCAAGGATATAAAAAGGTGTATCATTTTCTTTCTCAAAAGGAATCTCCACATTTTTCTCAATTTCCCAAGAACATGATATGATGAATGAGGATGGATGCGTCACAACACATATATAACATGGAGGCAATAATCAAATCAACATGTATCAACATTCTAAATTTCTCAAAAATTAGTTGAATCATGATATGCACCCTAATATGAAAAATAGTAAGAAATAGTTCATTTGAAATAAGTGAATTCCATTTAGAAAGCATTTCTTTTACTCAAAACATTATAAAGTCTCCTACTCAGTCTCTCACTCAGGCATTACAAGTCAAATAGCATTACAAACCTCTCTCACATGCAAATCATGAATCATATGATCTCAAAGCATATAGAACAATAATTAAGGCCTCAACATAGGCTAAAAACACATGTAAGCCCCCACACAGGCAACATAACACAATCTAGCCTCCGCACGAGCAATACAATACAATTCACAGCCCAAACTTATGCTATGATCCCATCCCATTGCCTAAGACATAAAAATGATCAATTACCCAATCCCAGTCAAGGAGAATAATGGAAAAACCTACCTCAAGGCCAAAATTTCACTCGAACAACTCTATCGGAGAAAATCTAAACCACATGCTAACGAAAATGATCTTCAACTATCAAGAATGGAAAGAGTTCATCAAAAGGTGTCCAATGATACCTATATTGATAGAAATTGAAATTGGGGGTAAAATAGTTCAAAAATCACTTTAGAAATCAAAAAGGTAAAATCAAATTTTTTTAGTTGAAAATCATGTTCTACAAGCCAAGAGGAGTTCGTGGTTGAAAAATCCTATTAAAGACAAGCAAGATTCGAGCTCTAAATCAAGAATTTACTACTTTACACACTTTGGGAGAAAACCCCCAAAATTCACATTTGAAATGCAGTAAAAAATGAGAAATTTCATAAGAACTTTGTCAAAATCAGTTTACCCACAATACAAGGATCTTAAATCCAAAAAATCAATGAAACTCGTTCCAAATCGACCTTCAAATTGATAATTTTCAATTTATTCAATTTAGGGTTTAAAATCTTAACTTAATACATAGAAAACATGAAATATGAAAGGGAATTATTGGGAAAAGAGTAAAACAGGCTGTTTAGAAACTAATGACTTCAACCAAAAACTACTACATTTGTACTTCCCCTCAGGCATGGACCAATGCATGCGTTAAATTTGATGGGTCTTAAAAATTACGTTGCTTGACCGATAATTTTATGATCGGAAAAAAGATGTTGAAGAAACAAATTTTATGACCGACAAGTAACAAAATTTATGTGACCTGTTAAATTTGGTGCAACACATGAATTAATGCATGACTGAGCTGAAGAAGAGATGTCGTAATTTTTGGTTGAAGCTGTTAGTTTCTGGACATAATCTAATAGAGGGATGTATGTTGTAATTTTTTAGGATAGTTTAGGGATGATTTTTGTTCATTATGTAGTATAAGGATGTAGTTTAAGTTTGAGGTATAATTGAGAGATGTTTTTGGCCATTTACTCTTAGAAATACATATCCAACGATTATGAAAAAATGCATCAAAAATCAGCTCAAACCAACTTTTCTAGCTCCCAAAATGTCAAAAATACAAATTGGGTTCGAATAGATATTTAACTCAGCGATTTCGTCAGTATAATGCCTATTTCATCGCTAAAAGTCTTTTCTTTTGCCACTGAGAGTGTGCACCCGCAACCTTAAAAATATATTTTTGAGCCTTGAAACTCATTCGGAATCCTATAAACACGAACCAATAGTGCTAATTTATCATAAAACATATTTTGAAATTAATGGAATCATCGAATTTCAATAAGAAGATGGATATGACTAAAATACCCCTCGGAACCCATTTAGGCAAACAATTTACTTTTTACCTAAATATCCATAGTCAACCATATAAAAAAAATTCAACTCAAAAGGAGCAAAGTCACCATAAACACATCTGATCACATCGGGGACCACGCCAACCATTCCCGCAACTCAAACCAAGCATGCAAAATCTAAGAGGAAGGGTAAAATGGTCATTTCATAATTAAAACAAAATTTACAAGAAATGGGACATTTCATCCACATTCTCCTATGAAGGATCATATACTCGGTAAACTAAAGTTGTGTCATATCGTGCATAATCCCTAACCTCAATTCTTCTTAGGAATACGTCTACACCTCCTCAGAACCATAATGATCAACCTCTTACACCTCCTAACCATGGAATCTACACATGTCTAAACCATCTCAGTTTCACTTCCTGTTTTATTTTTAAAAAAGAAATTGGTTTTTTAGAGTCGCCACTTAATTTTTAAAAGTAAAATTAAGAAAACTATTTATTCAAAAGATTAAGAATAGAAAATCTAATGAAAATATTAAAGGGCTTTCGGGGTTCATATTAATGTTCTAGGAAGGGTTTTAAGGCACCTAGAACATCCGCTAACATGAGGTTATTCGATAATTAATTATTTGGTTAATTATGTTTTAAAGAAAGAAAAGCATGCTTGAAAAATTTAGGAAATAACAACTTAAGACTTAAAATCATTTTTAAGGGGATGGGTAAATATTATAAGGATACTTACTTCAGTAAAATATTTTAAAGTAATTTAAGTAACAAGATAAGTATAATTACTTGGTCTTTAGAAAAAAAAGTAATTATTCAGAACGATTATCTTTTGGGAAACTGATTTAGAAAAAAACCTTAAAATTAAATAAATAATAAAACATATACTAACAAATAAATAAATAAATAAGGAAAGAAGGTTTGGGCCCAAGTCTGGTTCTGTCTGCCTGGGCCAGTACTTGGGCCTAATTTCAGTTTTGGGGCCAAAGACCCAATATGTAGTACCTGTCCTAAAGAAACATGGCAAACTGATTTTTCATTGGGCTTTAGTCCCATGCTTCACCTGTCCTAGACTATTTAGAATTGACTTTTTCTTGGGCCTTAGGCCCAATCTTCCACCTGTCCTAAACTAACAAAATAGTAATAATAAAATTTAAAGAGGCTTAGACCCAAAGTAACAAAATACAACTTTAAAATAAAGGGATGGGGTTTTGGGCCCTATTCTTCCATATATACAACATATACACTTAGTGTATATTTCTGCATATCCTTGTATCTTGTATTTTCTTGTTTATTGCGTATACGGACTCCTGGGACCTGTATCAACTTCCAAAAAGACTTGTTCACCAATTTTCGGGCTATCCGACTCAATAAAGGTGGAATTTGAGCCTTTGTGGCTCTCTCGAAATGCTAGGGAAAATATGGGAGTTTATGGTGAACTTGGGAAGATTTCACATATGGTAAAACAAGAAAAAAAAGAACGTTAATAAGTAACCATGGAAAAGCTACTCTAAATCACAATTTTTAGGTAACTTAAACAAAAGAAACTAACACATTTTATCACTAGTTGAATAACACCTAAAATTCACACATTTGACACTCAAAGAAGTTATCATCCAAAATATGCATTAAGCTAATAAAGTACGGTGATCTTAGGCGAAATACGACCCAATTGAACCATGCGTTCAAAAGAATTCTTCAAAAGTAGTTTAAGTGCAACATTACAAAGATAAAGATAGGTGAAAAATGGATTAGGCGTAAATTCTTTTTTTTAATAAATATAAAAAGACATATTTGTCACAGGGAAATACTTTAACAGTGTTATAATTCAAGCCAAAAGTGAGTTAATTGTCAACAAGCATGCACCAATAAAGGAAATACCCCCCAGTTCTTCTATTTTACACAAAAAAAAAAACACATGATTAATTATAAAGAGCTCATTCAAGATGCTAAAACTAAGAGGAGAAAAGTTCTACTCAAAGTATGAGAAATCATCAAATTTTATACCAATATATTTATCAGTTATACAATCAGCCACAATGACATTAAATAATGACAACAAAACATAGGGGTGGGGGAGGGGCATCTGGAAAGGAGCTGGCTAACAGTACATAGCTCTAAGACAAGTGAATAAAGAGCTACGATATCTTAATAGACAAACCAACATATTGGGTTAAATATAATAATCAAAGGAGATCTTTAAATGACGACTAGAGATATTATTAAACAACTAAAATATCTAAGGAAAATCAGTAAGGCATATTACTTAAAGTTAAATTATCAACAAGGACGAAGCAAAATGATGGGAGCAAGCTCGGCATATGTTAACAATAAATATCATATTTATAGGCTCAATGTAAGAGGTAAGAGCACAAAACTACAAATGAATAGAAATTTAGATGGCAAAATTCAAAGCAAAGTTAGACTAAAGAATACCAAAAGAAAAGTTTGAAACATGATGATTTAAATCAAAACAGAAAAGGTGAGTAGATGAATAAGAATTACGCTAAATATGAGGCTTAAAACAACCACGAACTTGAGACAAAATACGACCTAAGATTCGAACTTGTAACAGCAAAATCACGACCAGATTATAATCAAAGAAGATAATTTTTTTATTGCAATACTACAACAGACAAAGGGTAAACATAAATGGACATGATGGAGCTTCAGATTGAGCAATAACAGAGATCAAGATATATCCTCGAGCAAGAGAGAGAATAAGCATGTATTCCGAACCTTCAAATAAGTAGCAACATCACAGACTTCATTGGAACCAAAAGACTACAAATAAGTATCTCTACCAGCCTAATTATTACTCATGAATAAACTCACAAGTATGAAATCATTATATATAAAAAATCACCGCCCAAGAAATTAGAAATCATATTAGAATCAATGTAATGCAGGCTACACACTCATTTCCAATTAGATTTTATTTGACTACAAGCCACATTCAATTAAAGAACTCAAAGCAAAAACATACATGATGAGTAACAATGAATGCATGATCATTAGCATTGTAAATTTAGTAACTTAGTGTAATGCGGAAGACATTTAAACTATTAACAACACTCATATCTCAAGTATACACACATAAGCATGTTTCAAACTTCAACAAACTAAAACACCCAACTTGAAATGAATCTATCTATCATTAAATAACAGTGATAAGTCTAGAGAATGAAACCCGAGCAACGGAAAGGAAAGAGAATGACCCCAACAATTTCCAAAAACCAACCAAAATGAATAAGAACCAAAAGAAGTTTACCTTTTCAGGGGAAGCAAACTGAGAAAAACAAGTCAGTGGATACGTTCCTTCTAGCACAAAAGCTCGAATACGAATAATGAACAAGAATTTTGGGTAGAATCTTAACGAATGCTGGAAAGCAACAACAAACGAGAAAGAAGAATGCAATCAGACCAACACTAGTTGTAACAACCTGTGTCATTATAGAAATGCCAACGGGGTAAAATTTGGGGCCGGAAAACTTTTTTGTAGTATTTGGATTTTCCCAACCTAGTCCAGATTTGGATGAAATAGGAGTCTTTGAGGTGTAGGGAAATCTGGTAACAATCAGGTGAATCATTTATGATTTTGATTGCATGAGTAGTTAGACAACTCGTTAAGGAATCAGTACGACTTTACAGAATTGAATTTGGGTGAGTAGAACTCCCAAAATCGATCTTAGCGCTAAGGGTATTTTTTGAGCGTCGTTGGTTAGAGGTGTTTTGTGAAATGGGAAATTTGGGTTTCTCATAACAACTCTCTATTTTGTTCCAGCCGCTTTGGCGTTGGATTTTTCCACTCTGGCGGGGCCGTTAGATCGGGATGATGACCGTTGTGGCGGGTTTGACGCAACTTAAGGTCGTTAATAAACCCCTAAATGGCCTTATTATGCACTTTTCGACTATTAGAGCTAAGGAACGAACCCCGGGCGACTCCTACTCATTTTTCACCATTCTTAAGGCTAAAAGTAAGCTTTTCACTCTCCGAATCCATTTTTCAACTTGTAGAACATAATAGAATGGGTGAATATTGATGAGAGAAGATTTTTTTTATAGATTCTATGGTGGAAACAACCCTAAATTGGATAATTGGAATCATGGGTATGATCTAGGGTTCATAGAATTGTTACTAATTTGGGTAATTAGTGATTATTAATTGATTCCCATATTATATTGATTGTTTGTAGACCAAGAACAAGCGGAACGAATCCGGAAAGGGAAGGATCAAGTTTCTTAGGGTTTCAAGCTTGTTTTGAGGTAGGATATCGTTGTGATTCTATGATTGTGTGATGCATGCTTGTTCTTGCTTCATTATGATACTTGTATATGTATGAATCTTGCAATGTTGATCACACTTGTTGTAAATGAGATAGAGGAGTGATGATTGCCATGAAATCATGACTTAAATGTATGATCTTGATGATATACTTGTGATTGTGATTGTGGTGTGTTGAATAGATCGATTGCCACGTTCCGGCATAACTAACTTGGATCGGTTGCCACGTTCTGGCATATCTATAGGATCGATTACCACGTTCAGGCATAATTATGGGATCAGATACCACATTCTGGTATACTAACTATTTGGGTTTGGGTTCCATCAAAGGACGAATGATTTAATATAAAATGTGAAGTTGTTCGTAAATGTTGATAATATTGTATATGTTGATTTGTATGCATGTGATTATAATATTGTCTTGACTTGCTTATGTTGAACTTAGTGGGATAGCCGCGTGATCCTACCAGTACACAGTGGTTGTGTACTGATACTGCACTTGCTCTTATTTTTGTTGAGTACATGGTATCTTCTTGTGGCTATTGGCAGACCTCGCTTAGGAGATCAGTGATCATTCAAATTCAAGGGTGAGCCAATTCTTTCGGGTTGCCATGGATTCTCTTTCGTCTATGTCAACCATTTCCGGACTTAGACTATGTTCTAGTTAGTTGATTAGTTCATTAGTTGGGGGTTGCATCCCTTCTTATTTAGACTTGGTTCATTGTTAGATATTTTGGTACATTGAATTTCAAGTTCTAGGTTATTTCTTCCGCATTGTTAGTTCGTCGTTAGACTTTTGTTGGAGTTTATGGGAACTCTTTCTTCATTTATTTAGTATTTAACTTTCTTCCATAACTTAAATGCCTTAGTTTTTGTTTAGGTTCTTGGTTTTCGTTGTAGTAGTCGTTCTCCCACCGGAGAGTTAGTGTGGGTGCCAATCACGATGGTCTGGGTCGTGACAAAGTTGGTATCAAAGCCTAGGTTCGTTGATCTCGATGTATCGAAACGAGTCTAATAGAGTCTTACAAAATTGTACGGGGATTCCTTTACTTTTCTTTGAGAGGCTATAGAACTTTAGGAAATCTCTATTTTTCTCTTGTCTCCTTTCGTGCTATAACTTGATTCCAATTGGTATCTAATCTACTTCACTCTTCTGTCCGCAGATGGTTAATACTAGATTCAATGACGTTAGGCCCGTAGCTCCCATCAATACTCCAACTCAGAAATCTACAGCGAGAGGTCGCGATTGAGGCAGGGATAGAGGAAGAGCTAGTGGTAGAGGCCGTGGAAGAGTAGAACCTATTGGAAATAGAGATCCTGTTGAGAATGCTTCTATGAATGAGAACCCTCCTGCGCATCATGAAAAGATAGAGGAGAATATTGATATTGATGTTGAGGATTTGGGACAAGAGAAAGAGGTGCAGACTGAGACTACCGATGTTCTCCTCATAGACCCAGTGTTAGCTCGACAGAACATGTCATTCTTGAAAGGGTTGGTTGGTCTTGGAGTGCTTCCTTCAGCTCAAGCAACTCAAGCTCCTACTAATACTCATATTGCTAGCACTGCGCCCAAGGTGGGTGGGACTGGAGATAATGATGTTTTCTTCTGTCCTTTGTTGGGTTCTTTTATGACTGGTAATGAGCATGAAATGTTCACTAAGTTTTTGAAGCTTAAACCTCCTGTGTTTCTTGGTTCTGAGAGTGGGGATGCCTATGAGTTCATCGTAGATTGCTATGAGAGGCTTCATAAGTTGGGAATTGTCCATCAACATGGGGTTCAGTTTGTGTCCTTTCAATTTCAAGGTGAGGCTAAGCAGTGGTGGAGAGCTTACATGGAATGCAGATCTTCTACTTTACCTCCACTTACTTGGACCCAGTTTCATGCTTTGTTCTTAGAAAAATATGCGCCTAGGACTTTGAGGGATCGCAAGAAGGATGAGTTCATGGCCTTAGAACAAGGTGGTATGACTATGACTGCTTATGAGGCCAAGTTCCATTCTTTGTCTAGATATGCTACTCAATTGGTGACTACTGAGGAAGAGAGAATTTGGTTATTTATTAGGGAATTAAATTCTGAGTTGCAAGTATTATCTGTTCATATGACTTCTGCAGGGAGGAGCTTCGATGAGGTAACAAACTATGTTAAGAAAATGGAGGGGGTGAGGCGAGACGGTCAAGCTAAGGCATGGGCATAAAGGGCCAAGAACTCGGGTCAGTTTCAAGGTTCTTATTCCAAGGGGTCCAGAAGGCCAACGCTTGCAGCCAAGCCAATTCAGTCCGTAATGCCCGCCTCTGCAAGTAGTTACTCGGAAACTTCATCTCATAATTTTTAGGATAGCCAGGGAGTCGCGCCTTCGATGGGCGACAGTCATCTTTTGATCGTACTTGCTACAACTGTGGAGAACTTGGGCATATGAGGAGAGATTATCTCCACCCACGTTTGTTAGATCCCGTGCAGCAGCAGTCTAGAGAAGTGGTACCCGCGGAGAATGGTAATAATGGTAGAGGACGTCCACAATGAGGTAGAGGAGGTAGAGGAAATGGTAATGCAGGCAGAGGTAATGTGCAACCAGGCATGGAAGTAGTTCGTCAAGATTATAGGGCTCAGTGTTATGCCTTTCCGGGCAAGAATGAGGCAGAGGCATCTGACGCGGTGATCACAAGTACTATTCTTATCTATTACCGGATGACTAATTTGGTATTTGATCCGGGTTCTACTTATTCTTATGTATCTGTGCGATTTGCCTCAGAGTTTGATATGATTTGTGATATACTTGATGCCCCTATCCATGTTTCTATCCCAGTTGGATAGTCAGTCATAATTACCCATGTCTATCGTGCTTGTCCTATTTTGTTTATGGGTTTTCAAACTTGGGCTAATTTGGTGATTTGGATATGACTGACTTTGACATAATCTTAGGTATGACTTGGTTGTCCCCCTATTATGTCGTACTTAATTGTAATACTAAGTTCGTAACTCTAGAAATTCTGGGAAGGGACAAATTAGAGTGGGAAGGGTTGTACAAGCATAAGCAAACTAAGATCATATCCTCCATTCGGGCTAAGAAATTGATAGGGCAGAGTTGTTTCATATTAGGGATGTTGAGTTTAAGGCTCCAATCATTGGGTCTATTCATGTGGTGTCAAAATTCCCAAGGATGTGCCCAAGACAACGTTTAGGACTCGCTATGGGCACTATGAATTCCTAGTTATGTCGTTTGGTTTGACCAATGCGCCTGTAGTTTTCATAAGTTTGATGAATGCGGTATTCAAACCGTTCCTTGAATCATTTGTTATAGTGTTTATTGATGATATTTTGGTCTATTCAAAAAATGAGGAAGAGCATGCCGACCATCTTCATAGTGTTTTGGATGTTCTTGGGAAGCAAAAGCTATATGCTAAACTTTCTAAGTATGAATTTTAGTTGAAATCAGTTGCATTTTTGGGGAATGTAGTTTCAAAAGAAGGGATAATGGTAGATCTTCAAAAGATTGAGGTGGTTAGGAATTGGGTTAGGCCTAGCTCTGTGATGGAAGTTAGGAGTTTTATGGGGCTCGCTAGCTACTATCGTCAATTTGTGAAGAATTTTGCTTCTATTGCCACTCACTTGACTAACTTGACCAAAAAGGAGGTACCCTTTGAATGGACTGAAAAGTGTGATGACAACTTTCACAAGCTCAAGACTCTGTTGACCACCACACCCATTCTAGCATTACCGGTGAAAGGTAAAGATTTTATAGTGTATTGTGATTCTTCACATTATGGTTTGGGTGATGTGTTGATGCAGGATAAGAATATTATATCTTATGCCTCGCGTCAATTGAAGGTGCATGAGAGGAATTATCCAACACATGATTTAGAGTTGGCAGGGGTAGTGTTTGCTCTTAAGATATGACGGCATTACCTCTATGGTGTTAAGTGTTAAGTGTTTACTGATCATCGTAGTTTGCAACATGTGTTTACTCAAAAGGATCTGAATTTGAGACAGCAAAGGTGGATGGAGTTACTTAAGGATTATGATGTGACCATACAATACCATACGGACAAGGCTAATATGGTGGCAGACGCTTTGAGTCGAAAAGCAGTGAGTATTGGTAGTTTAGCTTGCTTGAGTGTATCCAAGCGACCTTTGGCTAAGGAAATTAAGACCTTAGAGTCTAAGTTCATGCAGTTGGGCATCTCAGAAAAAAGTGGGGTGTTAGCTAGCATTGAAGTGAGGGCCACATTCATTGAGAAGATCAAGGCCAAACAATTCGAGGATGAGAATTTGAAGGAGCTTAGCAAGAATACTGTGAATGGTAAGGCACAAGAGACCACTCTTGATGCGGATGGTGTACTCATTTTTAAAGGAAGAGTTTGTGTTCCTAGAGTAGATGACTTGATTGAGAAATTGGGGGAGTCTCATGGTTTGCGATATTCTATTCATCCGGGTGTGACCAAGATGTATAGAGATTTGATGCGAATTTATTGGTGCCCGGGCATGAAGAAAGACATAGCGGAGTTTGTGGTGAAGTGTCAAAATTATAAACAAGTGAAGTATGAACATCAAAGGCTGGCAGGTTTACTTCAAACAACGCCAATTATGGAATGGAAGTGGGAAAGAATAGCCATGTATTTTGTGGTTGGTCTTCCCAAGACTTTGGGGAAGTTTGATTCTATTTGGGTAGTGGTTGATAGATTGACCAAGTCAGCCCATTTTATTCCAGTAAGAATAAATTATAATGCTGAGCAATTGGATAAATATGATGTGAAAGAGATAGTTAGGTTGCATGGAGTGCCCTTCTCTATCATCTCAGACCGTGGTACCCAATTCACATCCAAGTTTTGGAGGAAATTGCATGATGAATTGGGCACACAACTCACTTTTAGTACATCCTTCCATCCACAGACAGACGAACAGTCAGAGAGGACTATTCAAGTGTTAGAAGACATTTTGAGGGCATGTGTGCCTGATTTTGGAGGGCATTGGGATAAATTCATACCTTTGTGTAAGTTCTCCTATAATAATAGTTATCACTCCAGTATTGATATGGCACCATTTGAGGCATTGTATGGGAGGAGAGGTAGATCACCCATAAGATGGTTTGAGGCTGGAGATGTGAAGCCATTCGGGGTTGATTTAGTAAATGATGCTCAAGAGAAGGTGAGGAGTATTCAAGCTAAGCTTTTAGCAGCCCAGAGTAGACAGAAGAAGTATGCAGATCATAAGGTAAGAGACATGGCATTTCAAACCGGTGAGAATGTCCTTCTTAAGGTATCACCCATGAAAGGGGTGAGGAGATTTGGTAAGAAAGGAAAGCTAAGTCCGTGATACATTGGTCCATTTGAGATTCTTGAATGTGTGGGACCGGTAGCGTATAGATTGGCTTTACCTCTAAATCTATCAGGTGTTTATCCGGTATTTCATGTATCCATGTTGAAGAGGTATCATGGTGACAAGGATCATATCATAAAGTGGGACTCAATTGTGTCAGACAAGGACCTCCAATATGAGGAGGAACCGATTGAAATCCTTGATCGTGATGTGCGTAAGTTGAGGACCAGGGATATTAAGTCAGTGAAAGTTCAATGGAAGCATCGTCCATTTGAGAAAGCTACTTGGGAAATCGAGAGGGACATACGAGACAAGTATCCCCAATTGTTCGTCGATTCAGGTACTACTTCATTCCTTCGTTAGCTTATTTTTCCTAAGTTTTGTCACTCGGGGACGAGTGATGGGTAAATTGGTATATATTGTAACGACCTATTCCCGTCTTTATAGAAATGCCAACGGGGGAAAATGTAGGGTCGGAAAACTTTTTCGTAGTATTTGGATTTTCCCAACCTAGTCCAAATTTGGACGGAATTGGAGTCTTTGAGGTGTAGGGAAATCTGGTAACAATCGGGTGAATCATTTATGATTTTGATTGTATGAGTAGTTAGATAACTCGTTAATAAATCCGTATGACTTTACGAAATTGAATTCGGGTGAGTAGAACTCCCAAAATCGATCTTAGTGCTAAGGGTATTTTCATCGTTGGTTAGAGGTGTGTTGTGAAATAGGGATTTTAGGTTTTTCAAAACAACTCTCTATTTCGTTCCAACCGCTTTGGTGCTGGATTTTGCCATTCTAGCGGGGCCGCTACAAAGTGATGATGGCCGTTGTGGCGGGCTCGACGCGATTTAAGGTTGTTAATAAACCCCTATACGACCTTAATACACACTTTTTGACTTTTAGAGCTAAGGAACGAACCCCATGCGACTCCTACTCATTTTCACCATTCTTGAGGCTAAATGTAAGTTTTTCACTCCCCGAATCCATTTTTCGATCCGTAGAACGTAATAGAATGGGTGAATATTGATGGGGGAAGGTTTTGTTATAGATTCTATGGTGGAAACAACTCTAAATTGGATAATCGGAATCATAGGTATGATCTAGGGTTCATAAAATTGTTAGTAATTTAGGTAATTAGTGATTGTTTATTGATTCCCGTATTATATTGATTGTTTATAGACCAAGAACAAGCGGAACGAATCCGAAAAGGGAAGGATCAAGTTTCTTAGGGTTTCAAGCTTGTTTCGAGGTAGGTGATGGTTGTGATTCTATGATTGTGTGATGTATGTTTGTTCTTGCTTTATTATGATACTTGTATCTGTATGAATGTTGCAATGTTGATCACACTTGTTGTAAATGAGATAGAGGAATGATGATTACCATGAAATCATGACTTAAATGTATGATCTTGATGATATACTTGTGATTGTGATTGTGGTGTGTTGAATGGATCGGTTGCCACGTTCCGACATAACTAACTTGGATCGGTTGCCACATTCTGACATAACTATGGGATCGGTTGCCACGTTCCGACATAATTATGGGATCGGATACCACATTCCGGTATACTAACTGTTTGGGTTTGGGAGAGGACCAATGATTTGATATAAACTGTGAAGTTGTTCGTTGTTCGTAAATATTGATAATATTGTATATGTTGATATATATGCATGTGATTATAATTTTGTCTTGACTTGCTTATGTTGCACTTAGTGGGATAGCCGCGTGATCCTACCAGTACACTGTGGTTGTGTACTGATACTGCACTTGCTCTTATTTTTGTTGAGTACAGGGCATCTTCCGGCGGCTATTGACAGACCTCGCTTAGGAGATCAGTGATCATTCGAATTCAAGGGTGAGCCAATTCTTCCGGGATGCCATGGGTTCTCTTTCGTGTATGTCCACCATTTCCGGACTTAGACTATGTTCTAGTTAGTTGATTAGTTCATTAGTTGGAGGTTGCATCCCTTCTTGTTTAGACTTTGTTCATTGTTAGATGTTTGGTACATTGAATTTTAGGTTCTAGGTTATTTCTTCTGCATTTTTAGTTCGTTGTTAGACTTTTGTTGGAGTTTATGGGAACTCCCTCTTTATTTCCTTAGTATTTAACTTGCTTCCGTAACTTTAATGCCTTAGTTTTTGTTTAGTTGCTTGGTTTTGGTTGTAGTAGTGGTTCTCCTATCGGAGAGTTAGTGTGGGTGCCAATCACGACAGTCTGGGTCATGACACTAGTTATCTTCTCTATTTTCTCAAACATATTTTGTATATATTTTATAGCTATATTTTTTTTTTCTTAAGCTGTTCTCTGTGTATATATTTTAAAAATTGCCAACCCTTTACGATGAGAAAGAGGGGGATACTTATAGTGGAAAATTTAGGGTTCGTTTTGGGAGGAAAATGGCTGGATATTCGGGTAAGAACATGTAGAATAGGAATTCTAATTCAATACCCAATTCAATTTTTTTCTCCCAAGGACGAGGAAGGCTGCTCTTTGTAAGAAAAACTCGGATTTCCAACAAAAAAAATCAAAAGCTGGAATGGACGTGGACGACCTCGATTCACTCAGACGTCCTCGAGCTTCAACGTGGCATCATCTCACGGATGCAATGATGAAATTTGCAAATGTTTAGGACTGGAATGTCGTTGTTGTACAAGCGGAGGAGGAAGATGCGAAAAAGCTGTTGCTTTTTCGTGGATTCCGCCGTGTGCTGTTTTGTTAATTGACGTTGTTCTCTTTGTGAACGTTGAAGCGTAAATTGTTCACGCTGTGTAATGGATTATTAACGCCGCTTGGGATCGTTGATGTCGCTTGTGAGCTGTTGTTCACGCTTTGATTTTTTGAGGACGTCGTTCGGTTTACTGGAGTTGTTTGACGCCGTCTACTTCTTGTGAACGTTGGAACTGGTACGAATTGTCGGTCTTTTCACGCTGTGTGTTGGATGCCGCAACTGGGTTCTTTAGTGAGAAAAGGGAGTGGGCCGGGTCATTAGGATTGAGCTGATGAAGGGAAAAGAAAATTGAAATGGGGCTGAAAATGTGGGCCGGGATTTGGAGTTTGGGCTGCTGAAAATTGAAAAAAAGCCCAAAATTTGGTTCTTTAATTGGTTTAAATAAATTGATTAAGAACGAAAGCCCAAATAAATTTCAATTGATCAAATCAAATTTACTCGATGAGTTTGGTCAAAACTTAAACAAGACGAATTAATATGAATTAATTAATGAACTTCTTAATTTTAACGAAATAAAATAATTAACTTAATAAACTAATGACTCTAAAGTATAAACTGCTAATTTAGACAAAATTAATAACATATTTAAGTGAAATTAAAATATTCTCCAGACGATTTTTTGAATATTCATAAAATGACAGAATTATATACATAATTTGTAAAATATACATATCTATTATTAAAATTATTGAAAACGACAAAACTACTTTAAAAATAACTTGAAAATATTTTGAATTTTATAAATTTTATTACTTCGAATCGTTTGAATTGAAGAAGCTCGATATTAATATGCATTTTAGAGGGTCAAAATTGGGTGTCAACAACTGTCCCTCGTTTGACTTGGATTGATGAATGAAATTAAAGGAAAATGAAATTGACGTATCCAATTTTGATCAACCACATCTTCATCTTTTAGGAAAGGGATTTTGGTACAGACTTTAAGAATTATGTCTGAACCCCGAAAATGGGCTTCCTACATATATTAGGCTATATGAGAATTCAGGTCACTTGTAGTTTGATACGCTTTATTAGACACATGATTTTGAAATAATTCAAAAGCCATCCTGATATCGAAAGAATTCAAAAGCCATCCTGATTTCGAATTATGAAGGCACCAGAATGCTCGAGAATAAGATTTGAGAGAGAATGTTGGAATACAGCTGAGGTTTCAACACTGATCACGCCTACATATCCTTCAACCTAGGGAATTAGGTTGTTTGTAATTCGATTCGATCGGTTGAAAAAGGAAATCTATTATGCTAAGATATCTTTCGATTCAGGAAGAGCGAAAAATAAGTAGAGTATGAAAAAGAGGCTGGCAACCTCTTAGCCATGAATGTGACGCGCTTCACACCCATAATTAAGAACTTACACAGACATAATTTCCAAAGCTCTTGGCGCATTGTCACTCAAATTGGAAAGAGTCTTCCGGTGAATCCCAAAAATTTCTGGATACGAAAATGAAATTGTAAACCTAAAGAAAAACCCACATGCCTTCTAATAGGGGTGTGGTTTGATTGTGGTGGAAGTCGCTCCTCAGGTCACGTCCTAAGAGTTTGATATTCCTCTTTGGACTATGTCTCAGTTCGCTGCTAAGAAAAAGGTCCACGTTGTGCTGCATCCTTTTTGATGTCGTCCGCACCTGTGGTTTGTTTTGACAATTCATCCTTTTGGATGTTCTCGACAAAGACTGAGATAAAACTCATTAGCATAAAAATGTAATTCAAATGGAGAGATAGAGTCTTTTACCATGTTGACACTTATTTACTCTCGTTAAACATTTGACGTCAACTTCCTCTAGTTTGACGTAAAGCAAATAAAGCTTGCATCTCATATTTGCAATACAATTTTTTAATATACTCTTCCTTTGATATCAAAGCAATAAAATAGACTGGCGTATTATGTTGATGGTTTTCCTCGCGATGCATGAAGATAGTGCTTCCTTGTGGCTGGTGATGATTTCTCGCAATACATGAATCTTCCTTCAATGCATGACTTTTCCTGTGATGCATGACTCTTTCCCGCGATGCTTAAATTTCCCGCGATGCATGAATCTTCCCGCGATGCATGAATCTTTTCCCGTGATGCATGTCTCTTCCCGTGATGCATGAATCTTCCCGCGATGCATGACTCTTTTTCCTGCAATGCATGAATCTTCCCGCGATGCATGAATCTTTTTCCCGCGATGCATGAATCTTTCTCATGATGCATGAATCGTTTCCGTGATGCATGACTCTTATCAATCCGTGACTCTTTCTGCGATGCATGAAGATACAAATAATGCCTCTCCGATACCGAATGAAGATAATGCTTCACCGAGCAATGTAGGTGATCTTCTGGATGACGGTATCGTCTCAATAAACAATTCCATATAAATAACCCTCAGGGTAAGAATATTATCATATCTAATAATATGGTGCAAATAAAAATTCTCCAGGTATCTTTAGGTGCTGGAAAACAATAATGTTGCTTTTTCGAGGTTTTCATTTAATCTATCTCCGAACATTGTTGCAGGTTCATTATGGACCTCTCCTTGCTGAGAATTTGAATGTAATAATACTATTCATATTCCTAATTCATTGGTATAAGAAGCATAAAACCTTTCCTGCATCCACAGAAAAATTGTTAGTTTAAAATGAACTAATATGTGTCGACCTCTTCGGTTGTTTGCTCCTTGTCTTGCTATCTCCGGTTGATTTCTCCAATCTCCCGATAGATAAGACAAAACATTTTTATGCAAATAATTTGACCATGAAATAAAAGTTGTAAGAAAAATAGATTTTCAAAAAGTAATATTTGAAAAGGGTCACTGACAATTGTCATGTCACGTCAAGCTTAGCGAAATGTCGAAGATTCTTGAAGCTTGGGTGATCTAAATCTTGAAATGGCAAAGATTGCTGAGGTTAACTTCTGATCTCGTAATGGACTTGGAGAATCATTTGAAGTTACCTCTGAACTTCTGATGAACCCTATTGAAATTTTTGAGGTCATCCTAAAAAATTTATGTTCCAGTTAGCTGTCTTGGCATTTATTGAACTGTTGATGAACGAAACATAGAATTTTTGAGATCTTCTCAAAAATTCAGTCCTAGTTGCAATTGTCAACGTATCTTCAGTCTTGGCTTGTTGTAGAAAATATCTTCTTCTTGAGAATGTTTGAGTCCCTCTCAAAAATTCTTTCCCAGTTTCTATTGTAAAGAAAAAATAGAAATCTTATGGGAGATATGACTGAGCCATTGTGGTGCCTACGTATCTCGTTGAGGTAGGAATCAGGTCAAACGTAATTCCCTTCTTGAGGATTAATAGAAATAGGAAATTTTATAAGGAAACGACCGAGGCAGACACAGACCGCCTACATATCTCGTTCTTGAGAATTCAGGTCGAACATAGTTCAAGTTCAACGGGGAAACATTATTAAGGGATAGATGGGTGACCGAGGCCGACATAGGCCAACTACGTATCTCATTCTTCAGAATTCAGGTAAGACATAGTTCATTACAAAGGGATAAAACTCTATTAAAAATAATTACAAGCAACTAAGAGCAATTATAAAGAAATAACAGAAATACAAACTGAAACTTCACACATAATATCTTTTGACAACATCTGAGTTGATCGATTTTGGCCATTCGGTGCCAACCCTCTCTGACAAGACCAAGGCACCTCCAGATAACACTTTGCGAACCATGTAGGGTC
Organism: Solanum chiquidenum; assembly: GCA_029582725.1. Lineage (NCBI taxonomy): Eukaryota > Viridiplantae > Streptophyta > Magnoliopsida > Solanales > Solanaceae > Solanum > Solanum chiquidenum. Next base: position 19,622 of record JAJOOS010013434.1, read on the forward strand.
CTTGCCAATTTGGTGCAAATTTCCCTTTGTACTCATCCTGATGAGGGAAAATGCACTGGAGAAGCAACTAGCCAAATTTCAAAAATCCTGGCTCTTACTCTTTTGTGGAAAGCACAAATCATTTTTTGTGATACAGTTGACCATGACAAACATCAACCATTCTCTTCTCATCAATCAACGTTAGCTGATCAATCCTCTTGTGAACCCAATCAGCATCACTTAATTCAGCTTCCTGGATGATTCTCAATGAAGGTATTTCAACTTTGGCAGGTATTACTGCTTTAATTCCATATACTAACAAGTACAGAGTTGCTCCAATTGACGTTCTGACGGTCCTTCTGGAACCCAACAAATCATATGGAAACATTTCATGCCAACCTTTGTGATTGTCAACCATTTTCCTTAGAATCTTCTTTATGTTCTTGGTGCCAGCTTCTACAGCTCCATTCATTTGGGGACGATAAGTGGTTGAGTTTCGGTGAATAATCTTGAATTGTTCACATATCTCTTTTATCAAATGACTGTTGATATTTGCTCCATTATCGGTGATGATGGAATTTGGTACTCCGAACCTACATATCAAATTGTTACGAATGAAATCAGCTGCCACTTTCTTGGTTACCAACTTATACAAAGCTTCTTCCACCCACTTGGTAAAATAGTCAATGGCAACCACAATGAATTTGTGTCCGTTAGAGGCAGTTGGATCTATTGGACCAATGACATCCATGCCCCAAGATACAAATGGCCAAGGTGAAGTCATAGCATTGAGTTCGTGAGGCGACACTGATGTTTGCGTAATAAAGACACAACTTCCAATATAAGTGTCTACGATCGTGTAATAGTATAATAACCCAACCAAGGGTTGGGGTCGAGTCCCAAGGGAGTGGTGGTGAAAATTAATAGAAAAATAAGATTAAGTTCTAATTAGTAATAACTATAAACATTATCGAAAATAAACATATTAAATCAAGGGGTGATGCAAACGTCAATTAATGATGGAGATTTGTCATAAGTAAGCAAACACAGTAAAAACAACAAAACAGTGAAAATAGAGAAAGATACTATTATGGAGATGGGATTCTTGGGATGTGATAGGAATATGGGATAGACTAAATCGTTGGGTACATGCTTTTGGTAGTAAATTCATTGAATATTTGTGACTAGGCTGGACTATAGTGGGGATAAATTCTCTCTCGAGCAACTTACCCCGAATCAAATGGGTTCCTCTCGGACACCCACTTGCCGCATGAAGACTAGCCTCCGCCTTAGCCCAATCACTATATCGAGCTGAATGTGTGGGAATGAGACTAGGGTTCACTCTCTCGAGTTGAACCTCATGTCAACCCACTCCCACCGGCCATCAATTTAGTAGTCTTAGTTTTACGACCTCTCTCTTGAGCAAGTTAAAAACACAAAGGTGAAATCGTATTTGCTACTACAGTTTCATTAAGTTCCACCAAAACAAGTTAACAAATTCACATTAAAACAACAAATAAACCACCAACAAGCAAGACCCAACATATAATCTAACCCATATTCACAAAATCACACCCCAAGAATTGGAGTTTTAGCTAGACATGCTAAAGAGATAGAAATTTATACCAAAATGAGTTTGCATTCAAATGGATATGGAGATTTAAGTCTCAAAACAAGTCAAGAGTGAAGAATCCACAAGATCCAAGTCAAAAATCTTGGAGTTAAAACCCTTTGAGCCTTCAAGTTCTTCAAAACCCTCTCCAAACTTAGAACTCAAAAATAGAAGCAAAGTCTGAAAAATTACTGTTCAAAGCTAAAAATTCGATACTAAAATAATAATTCTCAACGAGTATTTACAGTTTTAAAAAATCTGTGCTGCATTGGATCAGTCGGCGTCGTTAGTCGAGATCGCCGATCAACTCGGCGATCCGCCCTTTGGTAGGTTTCATCGCCGTTTTTCTCTATCCTTGAACATCATCGTGTTTGGATCATTGGGCGACATAGTACTGCTTCACAGAACTGCTCGGCGACATGCCGACTGCTCCTTTTCTCCACCGATTTGATCCCTTCCTTTAGGGCTCAGCACACTGGAACAAAAGGTGATCTCCAGACTCATCGGCGACTCGCCGACTGGACTCAGCAATCCTCAGGCCTTCATTTCTTCGTTCTTTCAGTCACTTTTGTTCCTTTTTGCTAAGTAGTGTCCATGCTTTCCCTCAAACTCCAAATACCCGAAACTTAAGGATTTTCATCAGATATTGAGACAAAATATGCATTTGAGGACACTAATTCTATCAAAATATATCCCTAAATGAGTCCAATATGTGGACTCATCAACACCCCAAACTTAAACTTTTGCTTGTCCTCAAGCAAACTCAAGTTTAACCGTTCAAAAAGGAGGTCTCGAACAGTGCTACACAAGACTCAATCATGAATGAACCCAACAAGACTCAAGTTACTTATGCAAAGATCAAATGTGCACTCAAAGATTCAAGTTGTGACTCACCAATATCAAAGAATCTCATGCTCACAATACTTGCTTCAAATGCAAGTTCAAGCTCAACCAAAGTGTTCAAATGCCCTCACACAAGGAATGATTCCAATTTCACACGCAAAGGTTTAATCATTTAAAGTTTTGGAATTATATGTCACACTCACTCTCACAAGGAAGAACACAATGCATGCTTTCGCCCATAAGTTTACCCGTATTTTCCGATCAATATTTGTTTCAGCTTACTCAAGATAAAAAAGGTCCTTTCAAGGCTTGTAATGGGGCTGAGTGCAAAGGGATGGTCATTAGGGCTCAGTGACTTTCATCCTCATGAAATGTGGTACTCACAACACTTCCTTTCCTCTTCTTTCATCATTTTCTTTAGTGCTGATAAGTCATCCTATTATTCACTTCCCATTGATTTTGGGAGACCCCATTCCTTTTGTACTTTATTCCACAACTTTCTTTTTCACTCTTTTTTTTATTATTATTTATTATTTTTTATGGAGGGGTTCCATTTTTCTCAAAACTATGGGTAAGGGGGACTTTCTTGCACTTGTTGATTTGCCTTCTCTTTTCACCACACTCCCAACTTAGGCTTTTGGTCTAAGTTGGCTATTCAACTAACCACAACTTCTTGAGGATTATGGGTAATGGATAAACAAAGGGTGTGATTTCATCAAGTTTTTTCCAAAGAAAGGTAAGGCTCAACAAGTGTTCAAGAGAGATTCACACATGCTCACAAGGTAGGCCACAAAGAGGTATATGTCAAATTGGCTCACACTAAGTATTGACACTACAGTCAAACAAGACTCCACACTTTCGCTAGTGTGTAATGATCATCACAAGAGACTCGATTTGATAATTGGCTAGTCATAACGAGATGTAAAGATTTCACATATTGTTTATGCGACTTTATTTTGCCTTATTGTAGCCGCACATTCATGTTTGTTAGATTGAGAGCACTATTTAAGTCATCGGTATTGATAGGAACCGAGACTTATATTTTGTAAAAGAACAGCCACATTCAACACACGAGAGGTGGGAAAATTTTTGGACGGGTCAAAATCATTTTTGCAATTTAAAATAAAAGGAGCCATAAGCTCAAACATCCACAGAAACAGTATATCAAACACAATTTTTAAACAGAATAGCCCAAATATATACACAAAAACACGAGTCACAAATAGAACACAAAAGGTGAGCCTCACCCCACCACAAATAAAAAGTGTTGTCCTCAAATGTAAATAAAACAAAATTCGAAAGGTAAAATAAAGAAAGGTAGAGAGGGAGGTAAAGAGGTGATCTTGGCTAATCTGTCGCTCCATCTGTCTGGGCATCAGTGCCTGGGGTATTATCATTCCAATCCTGGTTCTCATCGTATGAAATTGTTTCGGCGATATTAGTCGCGATCGCCGAATCACTCGACGTTGTGTCGAGTAGTCACTTGCTACGCCGAATTGTACAGAACATTCAGTTATTTTATGGGTTCAGACGGCGATTACCGTCGGGATCGCTGACAGGATCGGTGAATCGCCAATAATTTCCTGTGCTCGCTGAGTTTTATAGACTCCAATGTAAATTTGTCTTGAGTCTAACAACGGTTTGGTTCGAAGTCGCCTAACCCTTCGGCGATTCACGGAATGAACTTATAGTTTGCCAACCTGCACTTCTCGATCACTCTCCACCCTTTCACCTGCACAATCAACACACTTTTATTTAAACAATAAAACTTGGGTTACCTCCAAGAAGCTCATTATTTAACGTCGTGGTTTGATGTGAGGTTAAAATACATAGTTGTAATCATTATTTACCTTACATTTAGTATTTATATTTGTCCTTTATGAGCATAAATTTTATGGATTGTGCTAAATTGTGTATTTTATTTGTAGGATTAAATTGATGAAAGAATGAAGATGTTTGGAGCTAAAACGAATTAAAGATGGAAAGTTGAAGAAGGAAATCAAACAGGCAGCTTAATAGATTAAAGTGAATAAAATAATATATTTTTATATATGGAAAAAGGCGGCTGAAATTGAGGAAATTCAAATTTGCTTGTTGCTGCTGCCACGTGGTAGTAAGTGAATGGTACAAAAATATATTGAGGCGGCAACACTGTTCACGCGGCGAAAAAAAGGGAATCCAATTCTTTTTGGTTTTGGATTCCTAACTAATTTGGACTGAATTATTTTATTTAGGGTTTCTATATCTATAAATAGGGCATTCAAAGTTATTCTTGAGAGAGCCAAGAACCAAGATACAAGACACAATATAAATTTTCTTCTAGCTTAGGAATTTCGGAAGACCCTCCGTGGAGGCCGGAGAATTGTGGTTTATTCTTTGTTCTTCTTTATTATTTATTTATATTTGTGATTTATAAAAGATAGTTTAGCTATTGTTCTTAAATTTTTATGATTAACACAATCATATTTATTTTAATAAATTTTGATTGTGTTCTTGAGATAATGAGTAGCTAACTTTCATAACTAGGGTTGTGGGAACCATGAGCGATTAACAAATTATGAATAGTAAATAAGCAATTCTTGAATAGTGTTTTGCATGCATTGATAATTCTTTCGTTTAGAAGTCTTTTTAATGGTGGCCAACGTTAGAACTTGCCTCGTTACTACTTGCCGGACCAAGGAGGTAATTAACGAGAAAAGAATTATCAACATAGATTTAGTGTGATACTATCTAATAGGCTAGTGTCGATTGGTGCGA
>JAJOOS010013436.1:0-15594 GCA_029582725.1 Solanum chiquidenum
CAAAAAAAATTAAGTTTAATTTCAAAAATATTTTTAATTTCATTATAGCTTTTTTTACACAATGACAAAAAAAATTAGAAGTCATTACATAAAAAACGACCAGAAATTGTGCACAAAAAGAGAAAAAAAGTTTGAGTACTAGAATTAGAAAGAAGAAGAAGAAAAATGGGATTTTGATTTGAAAAAAATAAAGATATATTTAAAAGGGATTCATTAAGGGTAAAATTGTCATTTCCGCATTTTTTTTTACTGTTGTGGGCCTCGAAAAATACCCTTGACGCCCCTGAATTGCGTCTCAATCACGCGTTATGCCGGTTGGATTCACGTGTTTTTTTGTTTAAGAATTGGATAGTTGAAGTGCCTACTTGTGCACTTTGAAAGTTAGAGGTCATACTTAAAATTCGAAGCCAAGTTTAGGGTCCAATTTATGTATTATGCCAATTTTTTATAAGACGTCAATATTTTTTATAATGCAATGACTATATCAATTTTTATATATGACAAAATGATATATCCTACAATTATTTGTGATGATAATTTTTTACGGGTCTTTTCTCATTTTCTTTTTCTTTTTAGGGAAACGCTCATCATAATACATTTCAAATTTTAAACATACAGTAATTTCATAATATAATTTTCACTAATTAAATTCGTCCATAAAATTTTTTTATTCATGAAGTTTATATTTATATAGCATGAAAAGATAGTTTATTTTGATACTTCAATATTTTTAATGATAAATTTAGTAGTGTGATTTTATTGATACAAAAATCTAACTTGAGTGATTTTATTGATACAAAACAAAATTTAATGACTTTGCTAGATAAATTTCAAAGTTGAGTGACCTTTTGAGATATTGACTCTAAAATAATTGATAGGAAAAAAAAATCACAAAATTCAAAAGAAGAAGAAGAAGAAAATGATAAATAAACATTGGATTATAACATTCAAAGAAATTAATTACATACTATATGCCAACATTTGGCTGGTCGATAATGCATGCACAGAGAATCTATGCAAATCTGTTCTTATGTCGGTGTATATAACTTAAACTCTTTATAAAAGTTAAAGATATAATATCTATACAATGAATTCTCAAACAATTTGCCTTAGTCATGGGAAGGAGGTCCTTCTAGACGAATATAATCATACATGATCCCTTGAAAAGGACTAGTTGCATTTGCTTGTGTCAAATATATAGTATTTTCCCCTTCAATTAGTATAGTACCCTGCAAATTCACATTGAACAGCCAGTAGAGTCCATGAATTCCATGTCTTGCTATCGCGTTATCCTTCCCTATCACTCCACTTGAAAATAGAGGAGTATTCGTGCTTGAATTATCATTGACACGAACCTACAAGTTACATTTCAATGATTTCTTGTATCGTTGACTCGATAATACTCTAATGATGATAAGAAAAAAATGATGTGAAATTAACATTGTGCCATATGTACCTGTAGTTCAGCTTGAGCTGCTGATGCAAGTGCCAATCTTAGTATATAGATTTCATTTTGATCAACATTGTCGAGTTTGAACTTTATTTGCCATGTTGTTCCTTGATATGTCTTCTCATCAGTTTTCCTAACATGCCCAAAAAACACGAAAAAAAGGAAGAAAATTCATGTTTCATTTCATTGAAGAAATCGAATATTAGGTATAATTAGTGATTTAGCTGTTTTTTACCTAGTGACTTGAACAAAGAACCAATCTTTTTTGTAGTCACTCTCTCCAATTGTAAAGACTATATCTCCATTTGGATACAAGTCGGTGTATCTCTCCCATAGCCCGTACTGTCTAAACCTGAGGACGTTGATGATGATGATGATCAACGGTGAGATGAAGAGAAAAACATTAAACTATCAATGAGGGAGGAGAGAACTAACCTATCAGCATGATTAATAAAGAGTTTGTTAACATATTTTGGATCTGGATCAGGAATGTAAAACTCGCGAGCAGAACGATCAGGATAACCGATTTCCCAGAGTGTAGGTCCATTTCTTGGGGGTTCAAAGACAAGATCATCCATCTCAATGCTACAGCCTGATTTATAACATGTTAATTTTTAGCTCGAAAAACTTGAAAATAATGGTCTACTTTCCAAATTGGAGAATCAGTACCTGAGGTAATTGTGATTTTGATATCGTACTTGTAGTCTCCAATGAATCCAGGGACATATGCATACAAGTTATAGTCGCCTGCTCGTATATTACTTATGACGTAATTGCCTTCCTCATCTGCTCTTGTCCAGAATTGGTAGTCCTGATTAACATCAACTATTGAAATTGTTAAAGAAAAATATCGAAGTAGTTTCCGAGTACTGATTGAGCTTTTATGTTCCCTGAATCACCTTGCATTCTCTTTGCCACGAACCGGCTTCTCCTGGTGGAGCCAAACCAACGTATGCACCAGGAGCAGATATTTTATCGTCTTTGAAGTATCTGAGTACAAAAAGGAGAAATATAAGTAGAGCCGATGACCATAGAGTAATGAGATACTCCAAAAGAGAAAGGGACTTACAGAGGAGCCGGAGCCAGGATCTGAATTTAATTTTTGTACGTAATTAGTGGATTTTTAATAAAGATAGTGTGTTTAGACTAAAGTTACTAGGTTCGACCAAACCCGTAGGTGACCTTCTAGCTATGCCCCTGGATAACAGTAGAGTAAATAAGCAAATAATACCTGTCTAGAACTAGCAGTCTTCCACTAATATTACCGCGTTGAGACGATGATGGAAAATCCTCAGAGGCTGGAAAACTGTAAGGCCAGCTTTGAACTTCCATCAACATCTGGTTTTTGGATTCAGTGCTTAGATAATGATGTTATATTAGATAAGATCAATCTCAAAGATGCCATATATGTTCTGTTTTTTGTACCAAAAAAAACTGTTTTACTTAATTATACCTGTTTTTTAGCATCCTCCCAGAGAGTAAGAGGATCCTCCCCTGAAGTGACAGAATTCAGATATATAAAAACTGGTCCAAAGACTTTTTTCCATGGCTCCCCTTGTCCAAACTTTGGAACCAAATCTTCTCCTGCATAATGAGCACTGAGAAACACCTGCAAAAAGAGGCGAAAGTCAGGATTTAAACTTTATGAAGTTTAAATTCTAGAATAATGATATCAGGTGTTAGTAATTGAGTTCTGAATTCAATTTTTGTACATATTTAGTGAATTTCTTAATACGAATATATTAGTTTCCAGCTCCGCCCCTGCATGCAAAATAACATCTCTTGACACAATCAAGAAAGACAAGAAAATGTGTTAAAGGCTTGTGATTATGTTACTTACGGAAAGAGCAGTTGGACCAACATGAGATGTGAGGTTTTGTTTAAGGGGTCCTCCAGATCGAAATTCGTCACTGGGAATAATTATCCAGAAACCTAGTGATGGATCCATACAAATCCATCCATGGACCTTGAGATCTCTGTCCTCACATGAGTACTGATACTTGTCATCAACCTGATAGCATTATCAATCAAGAACATATCCTTGTAAAATTGATAAATTGGACAATATTGCCTCTTCGCAACGAGTAAAAGAAGTAACAATTAAAATTAAGCTGAGAGCACACTTTTAATTGCTTAATTAGATTATATCTCAACACCACATCCTCTCGTGCAGAGTTGATTATTTTTTTCATGAGCCAAGCATGTTAGAATATATATTTTTTTGGACGGAGAGATTGATATATGGATACATGACTAGTGTATGCTCTGATACCATGTCGAATCGTGTAATCATCTCATCCAAAGCTTATGCCGTTAGAGAGAACATGTTTGTAATTACTTGAGTAAAATATATCTCAACAAATGACGGAAGAAACAAGGTACCTCGCCTTTGAACTCAGGCTCGATGGGATTGACAAGCAGGACTGCTTCTGGATAAGCAAGTGGTTGTCCTCTATCTGGTAACCTGTCATCAGGTAAGGGCATGTATCTCTGCCTGTTATCTGCCATAGCCATGTAATGAAACCTGGTCGACGTTCAAGATTGGACAGTTAAACATCTTTCTCAATTGTAGTCAACGAAGATATAATTAAGAGATTGACATTTGACAACGTGTCTGTGATGTATACAATGATGAAGTGTGTGACCATCTTATCTAAAAACTTAAGATGTTAAAGAGAGCACACTTTTATCATTTAATTGTATTCTCAACATACAACAACTATGCCTCAGTCCCAAACAAGTTGGGATCGACAATGTGTCTGTGAGTATGGAGACAAAGTGAGTATTTACTTGTCTTTTCTGAGCTTGAATGCAATCCTAGTTTCATCAAGGTTGAAACCAGGCCATCCCTCTAAATGTTCATAAATTGCATAAGAATAGAACCCTGAGGAACCTTTAAGCATTATAAACCTGTACATCATCCAGCTAATTAGTCATCAAGTATCATCTCAAATCCATTTACTATTCAAAAAAATGCAACCAGATGTTTAAACAACGAAAAGAAAACGAAGAAAAAAAAACAACCTTTTGTCTATGTTCAGGGGAATAAGCTCGTCCTGGAACGACACATCCCATGTCCTTGAGAAGGACAACTCTATTTGATCATCTGTTTCCAATATGACCTTATATGTTGTGCATATGAGCCTACATTATATAAGTGACACAATTTTATTTCTTCAAAAAACTTTTTATTTTACAAAATAAGTTTATTGTTTGAGATTCTTTGTCTATATATACGAGGTATGACCTTTCAAATGTTCCAGTAGTCCCTGTAGTTCCTGTCGAACTCCAAACAACGTCCCAGTATCTAGAGAAAGCATTACACATTGTTACATTCATCAAAAAGTGGAACTTACTTGATTCATTTTCCACAAGGGAAGTTAAATATGAGTTACTTACCCTCTGTTTGTTTCATAATTTAGAACCTCAAGCAAATTATCGACGCCATTGAATGTAATTCCAGTTACAATGCCATCTGGTACTGATAAAGTCACTTGGAGAATGCCATTGTCCATCACCACCTGAAGAATTTTATCATAAAAAATCCAACTTTGTAGTGTTTTTTATTATTGTGCAAGTAACATAGTTTAGTAACTTTACTCCCTACAAAAACATCACTATTTTCGATTGAAATTTTTCACTGAAAAATGTTCATAGGCTACTCTCATAGAAATTTTGATTGAGGAAAGAAAAATGCCCAATAACTATTCGCAGTATTTCAATGAAAATATATTTTTCACGTGCATTTTTCCAATGAGCTGGTTCGATGGAAATATAGTGGGAAAATCATGTTTGTAGCATAAATTTGAAAAAAAAAACTCTGTTTCCGGTAGTAGTTGTTACATTACTAGTTTTGTGACTTTAGTATTCCAAATAGTTAGACAAAAAATATAGTTTTATGGCCTTAATGTTAGAAAGAGTAAGTTTAGTGATCATTTGTGAAATTAACTCGGACATAGTTATACATGAGGAAAAAATATTTCTTCAAAATGATATAGTGACGAATAAATTACATGGTGATCATCGGGAAGATGTAGATGTACTCCTGGAGCAGTCATTAATCTTAGCTTCTTCTTAATTCAAGACTGCAAAAATTTTAAAAAAAAATCTTCACTTTGTTCCCCAAGAAATTGAAATCCTAAAATATGACATAAAAAAAGAATAAAAAAGAAAGAAATAGTATTTGACCTCTTCTTGCAGCTTGGCAGAAGCAGAATAATGTAAGGTATTAATATGCATATGTTTGATTCAACACTTCCCTTGAAAGGTAATAAGTAAAAAGAAAACAAAGTTTAATATGTGATACGAAATAATTATTTGAAATTCTGATTTGAAATTTTATTTGGATAAATAATTTGAATTTTTTAAATTGTATTTTTTCCATAAATCTGAATATCCCATAATTTGTGAAAACAATCAATTTTTTCTCAATTCTTATACAATCTTACTAAATGAGCAAATCATAAATCTTAAATAATATATCATAATATCCAAAGGCGCTACATTGATACATTACATATTTCAATGTTTCTCTTATAAAAATAAATATTTGTGATTACAACTTTCAAATACACATAAGTTTATAAAGATTTACTAGTCAATAGCAGTAATAACTAGTTATTCTTAAAAATAATCCTATCACATGATACGAACAATGTCTTCGTGCGAAGTATGAGTTTTTTTTTCTTCAAAATTTGATGTGTCTTTTTTTTTTTTACAAAATTTGAACATGGTCAAGTTTTACCTTTTAATTTTTTTTTGAAATGATATGATCTAAAATTTCAAATCATATATTTTTAGACAATTTAGAATTTAAAATTATGATCTCAAATTGCATGTTCAAACATTAATTTATTATGACTTCATATCGCGTGTTCGATCGAAAACTTAGCTTACTCGTCAACACTGGTTTGGTACAATTACTGATATATTTCTTTTAGCGTGTAAGAATGGGAAAAGGGGGAGTGTGCCAAGTGCCAACTGATCATGAAATCACTACTAATATGTGGGACAATGATGGGAATTTTAGAGTAGTAGTTAAATTACTTGCCCAATCGAAAAGAAGAAGAAGTGAATTTCAAGTTTGTTTGATTCGCAGAACTTAATATTGAATCATGTTATGTGACACCTCGCAATGATGTCGGTGTATGGGTCAAAATTCGGATTTGATAGCTGGCCGTATCAAATGATGACACGTCGAAATTGAAGAAATATCAAACGTGACTCAACAAAGATGATTTTGATCTCAGCATACATGGCTCGTCCGGTAAAGTTGCTCCGGTCACCCGAAGGACGAGACCTATAGGGTGTGTTTGGTACGAAGAAAAATGTTTCTAAGCTGACAAGTTTCTGATGAAGCGGTGAATATTGACACCTTAGGCAATATCACATGATTGTAGAACAACTTTCCAAGATATGATACAATTTTACACGTTACATGCATTTTTGAACTCAATGATAACGTAGCTTAAAAGACAAATTTATAAGGTTTTTTAGGCCAAAACAAACAATACATATCATTGGTTGTGGTGTGACATGTAATTAGTTACATCCTCAATATTGTGAGAGTTGATTTCAATACATACAATTTATTCAAATATTATATTCATTTAAAATAATACAATACAATACAATATGCAATACAACCAAATAGAGCGTTAGAATTATACTATTATTTGCTTAGTTTGGTGGTGCTTCGAGACGAATATAGTCATACATAATCCCATGGAAAGGACTTTGGCGTCTTGGTTGGCCTAAGTATATGGTGTTGTCCCCTGTCACTAGCAGATTCCCATGTATGTCTATATTGTACAGCCAGTATAATCCATGAATTCCATGCCTAGCAATTGAGCTGTCATTTCCAATCAATCCGGTTGTAAATAGAGGCTGGTTTGTGCTCGGATTATTCAGCCGAACCTGCAAATACAAGAATATAGTAAGGGATTTTCTGGCTTGAACTCTGATTCTGTTTTCGGTCATTTAGAAAGTATTAGATACTTCAGTCGTAACTCGTACATGCTTTCCTTTTAAGCTTGTTGCAGAAAGAATGTTTCTTTCTACACTTAGTAATTCTTTAACTTCAACATCCCAAATGACATGTTTAAGACCACAAGATTGAAAAACAGTTTAGTACGTTACACACATATTTACCTTAAGACATAACCGTCAAAAGTCTTCCTAAATAACTTTTGTTAAAATTTATGTCCAATCAAACTAAAACACATAATGAAATGGAGGGAGTAATTGATTGCAAATTGCAGTTTACATAAATAGGGATCAGAGTACCTGCACTTCAGCTAAAGATGCAGATGCAATTGCAATGCGCAATTTATACATTCCACTTTGATTGACTGAATCAAGTTTGAATCTGATTCTCCATGTCGTTCCTTGATACGTGCCATCATTGTTACTCCTACACATAAGATGGTTTTCTGCTTAGTTCTGCTTCCCAATTTATATGATCACACTTTTTTGAAATATTGTAATTTGAAACGAGGAATTCAATATAGCATTTCAGTTTTCAACTCATCAGATTGCTGATTAGATTACCTTGGAACCTGAACAAAAAACCAGTCTTTTCTATAGTCACTTTTTCCAATTACATACTCAAGGTCATCGGTTGGATGTAACTCGGAGTACCTATCCCACAATCCGTATTGCCTAAACCTGCCATTTAAAGATGTGATGACATTAGAGAAAGCGGAATTGTATTAACTATGTGGAGTTAATTTAATTATCATTCCGTGTTCAACTCTAGAGGAAATAAAAAATAAGGCCAATACATAAAGGTAGGTTAATAACCTGTCAGGATGATTGATGAAAAGCTTGTTGATGAATTTCGGGTTGGGGTCAGGAACAAAAAACTCTGCAGCAGTACGATCAGGAATCCCTATTTCCCATAATGTGGGGCCATTTCTTGGAGGCTGATATACGATTTCGTGCACATTAATTCTACTACCTGTTTGCATGTATCACGCGATCCATGAGATTCAGAGTTTTTGTTTGAAGAATAGGAGTTGAATTGAATGATAAATGTGGAGTCAAAACCTGGAGTTATAGAAATGAGGTTCTTATATACATAGTCCCCAATGAATCCAGGTACCCATGCATAAAGATAGTAGTGACCGCGACATATATTTTTTATAGAGAAGTTCCCATTGTTGTCTGATTTAGCCCAAAATTGGTAGCCCTGAAACAGAAAACACTAAGACTTTAGTTTTACCTTTCAAATTTTTAAGTTAAGTAAATCATTTATACCGAAATGCAATGTCAAACAGAGCATTCAACTTTAGGAGGGGATTTCTTAGCTTGTCATTTGATCATAATATCAAGTTCACATCTAGATGTACAATCATCATCATCATTCGGAACCGATATACTAGAAGTCTCTTGCTTGTTTTTTGCAAACTTTTTGGGAACATGTTTAATTTGTTGATAGATGTTTAGCTTAGAAAAATGACCTTGCATTCTCTTTGCCATGAACCAGCTTCTCCTGGTTGAGCAAGCCCAACAAAAGCGCCATTTGCTGGTATATGACCATGACTCTTGTACCTATCAAAAATAGTTAAAAATCCATATAAAATCATATTATCTTTTTTGTTTGAATACATATTTTCAAGAAAAAACTGTGTTATGTCCTTACTTGTCTTGTACCAAAAGTCTACCACTAACATTGCCTCTTTGATTTGCTGATGGAAAATCTTCTGATGCTGGAAAACTGTAAGGCCAGCTTTGAACTTCATGTTGCATCTGCATCAGTAGCCGATATAAGTACTTTGGCATCATGCACATACAAAATCCGGAGTAAATTTCAAACCCTTTCACTGCTAAACCTGTATCTTGGCATCATGCCATAGAGCAATAGGATGTCCACCTTGCTTAACAGAATTAACGTATATAAACACGGGGCCAAAAACTTTCTTCCAGGCTTCGCCTTGAGCAAACTTTGGTATTAGATCATCCCCAGCGTAATGAGAGCTTATAAACATCTGAGAATATCACATTTCACCTTTTAAATGTGTAACCGCGGAAAAGTATCCTATTGTTGTGAATTTATTCATCTTTGTTGAAAATGTTCAAGGTAAAAGTAATGAGTTAGAAGAAAACTCTTACAGCTAGAGTAGTTGGACCAACATGGGATGTAAGGTTCTGTTTGACAGGTCCACCAGATCGGAATTCATCACTCGGGGTAATTTGCCAGAATCCCACAGGTGGATTCATAGATATCCAGCCGTGGACCTTGTTGTCTTTATTTTCACACGAGTACTGGTATTTATCATCGACCTGTATGCAGGGGATGAATCAAAGCACAAACCATTTCGCGATAGCAGTCTAATAGTTCTTGAGTCTTTATGAAATTGACAACTAGAAATATTGCTTCTTCGCACAAGTAAAGAGAAGTAATAAACTTAAGCCGCGAGCACACTTTTAGTTACTTAATTAGATCATATCTCAACACTTTTTCTTGGGTGATGGAGATTTTGACATAAGAATTTATGACCTCTGCATGCTCTGATACATGTCGAAGCATGTAACCATCCGATCTAAAGCTAACGTTGTTAGAGAGAACATACTTTTAATTATATAATTGAATTATATCTCAATAAATGCCAGAAGAAAATAGTCACCTCGCCTTTGAACTCAGGCTCGATGGGATTGACAAGTAGGACTGCTTCTGGATAAGCAAGTGGTTTTCCTCTATGTGGTAACCTGTCATCAGGTGAAGGCATATATCTCTGCCTGTTATCTGCCACAGCCATGTAATGAAACCTGGTCGACCGGTGTTCAAGATTAGGCAATAAAACACCCCTCTTAATTCTTAAATGTTGCCAATGAAGATATACATAAGAGATTCACAATGTGTCTTTGATGTATACAAACAATTTATCACTTATATTGTATATTTATCATTTCGTAAATATGACTATAAAAGAATATGCCATCACGAAAATGTTAGCAAATAGGTCTATAGACGTACTTTCCTTGTCATGACCAGGGGCGGAGCTAGAGGGTGGTAGGGGTTCATTTGAACCTCCAGGAAAAAAGCACTGTATACATAAGATTAAATTATATAGATGTTGAATCCCGGCCCCTTGGTGAAAATCATGCCTTCACCAGTCGTTACGACAACTGGATAAAAATAGATGGATGAAGAGAAAGTGAGTATTTACTTGTCTTTTCTGAGCTTGAATGCAATCCTATTCTCGTCAAGGTTGAAACCAGGCCATCCCTTTAAATGTTCATAAATTGCATAAGAATAGAATCCCGAGGAACCTTTAAGCATTATAAACCTGAATATCATACTTCTGGTTAGTCATCAAGTATCATCTCAAATCCATCTACTAATCAAAAAGTACAACCAGAGATATTTAAAGAACGAAAAGAAAACGGAGAAAAAAAAACCTCTTGTCTATGTTCAGGGGAATAAGTTTGTTCTGAAGCGACACATTCCATTCTCTTGAGAAGGACAGCTCTATTTGATCAATTGTTTGCAATATCACCTTATAGGTTGTGCATATGAGGCTACATTATATAAGTGACACAGTTTTATTGCTCGTAACACTTTTGGTTTGACAAAATAGTTTTTTGTTTGAGTTTCTTTGTCTATATATTTATATATACCTGTCAAATTTTCCTGTAGTTCCTGTCGAGCTCCAGACAACGTCCCAGTATCTAGAGAAACATTACACATTTTCATATTCACAAGTAGTAAACTTTTTAAATTTCTATAATTCAAAATTGTTAAACTCAAAATTCTGAATCCGACTGTGATTATAGTAAACTTGAGCTAAAGAAATGGCAGATGAAGTTACCCTCTGTCTGTTTCATCATTAAGAACCTCAAGCAAATTGTCGACGCCATTGTATCTGATTCCGGTTACAATGCCATCTGGTACTGATAATGTCACTTGGAGAATACCATTGTTCATCACCACCTGAAATTTTTTAGATACCTATTAACTAGTACACTTAACGATACTTCTTTTTTTTTGGGTTTCCCACATGTTGTCTGGTACTCACATTAAAACCCGACTAAATCCAGATCGTGCACTACGAGGCCTATTTTATGCGCAGCACTTCAACAGAACTTAACTATACTTCATTATAAAAGAACAAATAGCTACATTTTAAGCTACATGCTCTGTATTGATTAAGGAACAAACGGCTTTGATCCTATACCATGAACACATTAATCTAGAAATTAACTTTCTTTTTCAAGTACAAGTAATATGCTTTTGTCCGAATTCTGTATTTATCTTTAAAATAATTTGAATATGTACAAATTATTAATTTAGAACCCAATATATACTTAAAAAAGATTAAAATACAAAATTCATAAGCTTCAAATCTTAGCTCTGTATCTGTCAAGCAGATATAGTCAAATGAAAGAAGAACACATATTCTACAAAACAAGTACTCCCTCCCTCCCATTTATTTGACGCTCTTTCTTTTTAGTCCATTCCAAAAAAATTGTAGCTTAATATAATTAAAAATAATTTAATTTTAAAATTATCACTTACCCTTAATGAAATGATTTACATTCACATAAATATCTATGGATTATTTTATACCACAAATTTTAAAAATCTTCATTTTTTTCTTAAACACCGTGCCAAGTCAAATGGTGCTACATAAAATAGAATGGAGGGACTAATGTGTTTGACCATGAATACAAACTGAAATCATTTTTAACTTTTCGTGAGTAATTTGAAGTGAAAAAAAATAAAAATACCTTTTTTGTTGTTTTCCAAAATTTTGAATTCAATTTAATCAGTAATTTTATGATCAAACGTGAACTCTTTTCATGGCCAAACACCTAATTTATGAATAGATGATTACATGGCGATTGTCCTGAAGGTGAAGCTGTACTCCTTCTGCCATAATTGATCTTGTTTTATGAATGTCTTCTTATCTACTGCATAAATGAAATTTCTTAAGATATGATAAGTCCAAAAAGTATGACATAAAAAATAAATAAAAAGAGAGAGAGATTGTTTACCTCTTCTTGTAGTTTAGCAAAGTGCAAGCATGTAAGGTATTAATATACACCTGTTTTTAATCAGTAAGTACTTTTGTTGAATTTTTGTTTTTTAAAACAAGAAAGCAAAATTCAGTTGATGTTACCAAATTGAATATCACTAGTTTGGTATAATTAGACATCAACAAATTCAGTTGTTATTCTCAATTATTTAATTTAGGGGTAAATAGTCGGGTTATAAAAGATAAAATTTGACAAGTTTCTAGGCTAACAAGCTTCTGATGAAGAGGTGCACATTGACATCTTAGGCAATATCACATGATTGCAGGAAAAAAGTGAAAAGTTTTATAAAATATAATACAACATCACACATTATATGTGTTTTAAAACTCAATAATGACTTAGCTCAAAGAACAAATCTATAAAGTCTATTAGGTCAACACAAACGATACGTGTCATGGATTGAAGTGTTACATGCTCAAATATCTTAAATTCATCCTAAGGAGATTACTGAGACGCTTGCGTCTTATCCCAAGCTCCATTGATCCCAAAATAGATAGACTTATTGTATATTACACGTCCATCTCAAAATGGCTAACAATATGTATAAAGTATTAGATGTTATTTTTGTTCGACTCTAGAGAAGCGTACAAAACAACCATTTTGATGTCTAAAATACTATAACAAAAACACATTTTAGCGGCAATAAATAGACAAATTAATACAGAAGGCTAAAGTTTTCACCGACATTAGTTAAGTGTCATTAGATCTAATGTCGCTAAAGGCTTTAGGAACATATATAAAGAGTGCTAATTGCCGCTAAAAATACATAATTGAGCTATTGTCGTTAATTAATTGTCGCTAAAGATCATTTTGGATATAGTGAAATTAACTGAATTTTCGATTCGTACCGTATTTCACCACTTGGTTAAATTATCTCTACAAGAAATTTATGCATTTTAGAGGTGGCAAAATTTAATATGCTCAAGATATATACACCGTCAGATAATGTAACGTAGTTGTATGTAAATAGTACTATCTGATAAGGTTTGGAGTTGAATTCCAAGAGAATAACGAGAAACTAAATTTTAGTTGGTTGGCCGTGAAAATACTACCTATTTAAGTTGGATGGATTATTGGCTTGCTTATTTATTAGCTCAATTCATTTAAATCCACAAAAAATTAGGTTGATATGTAGACCAAATTGATCAATGAAAAATCTTATTAATTTTTTTTCAAATTTACTTTTTTTTAAAATAAAAAAATGATATGTTATATGTAACCATAATTAAAAAAAGAAGAAGAGAGAGTTGCTTAGATGGTTAACACTAGGGATGTCAATGGGACGGGGCAGATGCGGGGCAGGGTGGGTTTAAGGCTATGTGGGGCGGGGCGGATTTAAGATTGTGTGGGACGGTCGGATGCGGGGCGGGTTGCGGGTTGATTTTATGTGGGTTCAAACTTAATAATAATTTTTTACATGTTATAAGAGTGATAAAGCATTATTTATTAAGATAATTTCATTAAAGCTACTAAAATATTCTAATAAAAAATAATACAATTTCTTACATGTTTCTTAATTGACCTCTAAAAAATAAAATTTTAAGTCACTATCCTAATAAATTAATACAACTTAATGAAAAAATGATTTTATTTTTAGTATCAAACATAACTAGAAAAAGAAAATATTAAAAAAATTAGGCGGGGCGGGTTGAAAATGAAAAGAGTTGTTATGCAGGGTGAATTAAAATTTTTACAGGTTAAGCTCAACCCGCACCTCCCCTGCCCTACACCACCCCATTGTCATCTCTAGTTAACACCTACCTCCACCTTAAGATTGTGGGTTTGAGTTACCAAGAGAGCAAAAAAAAGTGGGAGATCCTAGGAAGGGGTAAAAAAAAAAGATTTAAAAACATAATTAAAGAAAATAGTTTTATTAGGGTACTAAAAATTATATAAAAAAAACAAAGAAATAAAGCAATTAAAACTTATTAAAAATTTGACAGGTTGAGTTATTATGACCTGTATTTTAATCCATTTCAGCCCAAATAACTTTTCGGGTTAAGTATTTGTAGACGTTATCTCTAGTTTTCCATTTTTTTTCTAAGAAAAAGATTCTTCTTGAGTGACATTTTTTTCAAGAGACATTTATTAAGTAGAGATAGTTTACTAAATTACATAATGTATTTATTGA
The DNA here is from genome assembly GCA_029582725.1 of Solanum chiquidenum. Classification (NCBI taxonomy): domain Eukaryota; kingdom Viridiplantae; phylum Streptophyta; class Magnoliopsida; order Solanales; family Solanaceae; genus Solanum; species Solanum chiquidenum. Next base: position 14,622 of record JAJOOS010013436.1, read on the forward strand.
TTTCTTAATGAACGAGATTTTTGTCAAGATAACACTTATTTTGAAACGGATGGAGTAATAGATTAAACTAAAACAAAATTGTAAAGTTGAGAACAATAAAGGTCGCAAAGAATTGCATGTGATATTGTGATATTTAGTATGCCTTTAAATCTTAAATTCGATTCAAAAAAAATATTCAAGAATATATGCGTTATTAGAAGGGCAAGTAGAGCAAACAGTACAAATGATTTTTGTATAGAATTGCAAAATAATGAATCTCCAAGCGACTCTGTTTCCAATTTCTACCGACTTGTTAATTGTTATCCAATATCAAATCCTTCAAAAATACACTACTTTTAGATAATCTGACTCATATCTGGCGGCATGAGCGGATCTAGTGGCGCAAATGGTACAATTTGTATAATAGCACCTATCATAGTGAGATAGTTTTCTCGAAATTTTCAACTGTATAAGTAGAAAGACATAATCCAAAAGCTAGCTATTAAGGTGGGAGAGCCAAAGTTATATAAGCCCCACATCAGCTTGCCATTAAGGACTCTGTAGATCGCGAGAATGCATGTTCTGATGCTTGCACGGCCTAATCGATCTGCTTCGAACAATCTAATAAAGTGAGTTTCATAGAAGGGAGGTTGTGGGATCCCAACTCTGATGAAAGGAAGCTTGAGCATGAAAAGACAAGTCAGGTTTAACCACATATATATGTGTGGTATGCGGCCCCAAGCAAACGTAGATTCCCATGGTTTTCTCGGAAAAGAGGCGAGTATCCCTCTTTTTCTATTAGCTCCTGTAGGCCGTAGCTATGGAAATTTTGGGAAATTTTGGATAATCTATGTATATTGAAAGTCTTATCCTCTATCTTTTATTCTGCAAACTTCGTGGTTGTTTGAACCCTCTATTGTTATCTCATACCTTGCAGTAGGATCATAACAATATCCTTTGCATTTGCAAGTAATACATTACAATGTGGAATTTT
>JAJOOS010013437.1:0-10633 GCA_029582725.1 Solanum chiquidenum
GATAGCTCAAACTGAACATGCAAACTGAGAATGCAATAATTAATCTGATAATGATGCATTCATAAACTGAGGCATGTATAACTGAATAACTGAAATATCTGACCTAGCATGCGTAATTCAAGAACTAAAGAAATACATAGCTAGGGTTCAAGTTAAGTAAAGAGCATAGAGTTTCAAGTTAGTATAGACTTCCAAGTTAAGTAAAGAGTATAGAGTTTCAAGTTAAGTAAAGAGCATAGAGTTTCAAGTTAAGTAAAGAGTCTCAAGCTTTAAGTTAAGTCAAGAGCATAAAGTTGAGTTCATTTCTCAAAGCTATTAGGGAACTAAGTATTGCCAAAGAAGTTTATAAATATTTTTACATTTAAGGTGAGAGGAAACTGAGATTTCCAAAAGAGTTTTGAGAAGTTTGAGTACTATCTCTTTTAAAGAAAAGATGAGTTTTGCAAAAGAGTTTCTAAAACATGATTAGTATGACAAATCGAGTATGTCATCAATGTTTAAACAGTATGGTCTCTAGATATACCATCAATGTTTAAGCAATATGAATATCCCGAGTCATCAATGATCATATGAAAATATGGTTTTGAGATGTTCTTTTTAGAAAGAGTTTTCAAGAGCCTTTGGGCTAAGTTTTGAGTAATTATCTCAAATTTAAGAAAGATGTGTTTAAAACACTTATGAACTAAAGTATTTTTTTGGGAGTAGTCTTGAGCATCGAGTTGGGGACACGAGTTCATATTAACTCAACTCTCCATAAGAACCATGTAGCCAAACATGGGATTTCTCGGGTCATACTTTTTAGATGATCACGAAAGTTAAGCTAGTGGATCCATTAAGCAAAAGTTAAAGTAAGGTCCTATATCACGACAAGGTATAGAATGGTCCTCGGGCAACGTGAGGTAAAACATTGTACTATCACTAGGGCTCATAGTGGTGGTTATCAGTTAGAGAAACTCCCACAGTAGAAATTGCATGGTTCCTCGAGGGGTTCTGCTTAGTATGGATGGGGGTATGGGACTTCATTCATGCATTGCACAAGTAGACTTTAACAGGAAGCATGGTATTTTCATGATATTATAAATATGATTTTTACGTCATGTTTTAAATAGTTTTACAAGCTTTATATATTGCATGTGTCTTATTGCTTTATATATTGAGTTCAGTTATTCATGAGTCAAACAGAGCCAAGGTAAGTTCTCTTTTGTATCCCTTTCAAGCTTAAGTTGTGGTTTAGCTTTCCAACTCGCATACTCGTACATTCCATGTACTGATGTCAGTTGGCCTGCATCTTATTATGATGCAGACGTAGGTACCTAGGATCAGCATTCGGCACGCCGTTGGTCCAGTTGAGCACTCCAGAGTCAGTGGTGAGCCTCCTTGCTTTTCGGAGGACTCGGTTGTTTTGTTCTCGTAGTTTTGTTCTATTAAGATGTTGCGGGGTCTGTCCCAACATCCATCTTAGTATTTTAGAGGCTTCATAGATAGTCAGTCAGTTAGTTTTGAGTCTCTCATCTATGTATATATGTAAATATTCTATTTTGAGACTCGAGTTGCCTTTTTGGCCAGATTTATCAGTTAAGTTGTTTTATGACCTTGCATTGCATTGAGTTATTCTGTTGAGATAGGTTTCCACTGAGTTAAGAAAGCCAGGCCAAGGGTTCACTTGGGGGCCAGCAATGGTCTTCGAGTGCCGGCCACGTCCAGGGTGTAGGCTCGGGGCGTGACACGTATGTCACGAGAGAGAATTCAGGTCCTACGTAGTTCGACCAGCTTGAATCTCCTTTGATTTGAGATAAAGGGTTAACTTTTTTTTTTATGAGAAAGTAAAATTTGAAAATGAAGTTCAAATTTTGTTGTGAAACTAAAGACTCGAAGAGTATTTGGACGCACTTTTGATAGTGACTTGATATTTATGCTTAAAGGGTTCTAGAAAATAATTCAGAAATAAGTGAGAAAGAATATCTTCGAATAAAGCAACATATTCACTCAAGCAGTTATAGCACATAAGCAAATATTGTGCGTCCTAAACAAATATGTGACCCTTTTGTGCCAAGGGTAGGCCAAGCAATTCGAAGAATGTATAACGTCGTTTGAAACTTTACATTGTCTCGAAATCCAAATTTATACAAATTTTATGAATAAAACTGAAAGGGGATACATAATAGGGAAAGGGATACAAATGATCAATCATACACAGGGGTACAATCCTAAACTATGCTTCCATGGACGATCTTTCTTTTGATTTCTTATCATCTCCGAATATCCACGCTTTTGGATGAAATGGCAACTTGATCCTTCTTCGACTTGAACAAACTATTAAACTCTCAACCCCAAGAGACAATGTTTTGCCAAATGACGTATACATCCTTCAAATTTAAACACATAAGTATGATTGTCTTTTTATTGACCAATTAGCCAAATAGATACAAGGTGGGCTTCTAATGGGCCCAACACGCCTTGGGTGTTGGGTCAATTTAGTTCAAAATGCGCTAAAAGTCAGGATTTGGTTTCGCTCAACGCTAGTTGACTAAGAGTGGCTTTTGAGAGATTGGGAACCCAAGTGGACAACTTAGGCTGAAACTCACGACAACCATTGGACGCATGACGAACCAATAAATTGCCGATCGTTCTGAAAAAGGGTTGAGTGTAAAAAAGTCTAATTGCGGTTCCGTAAAACCGTCCTTTAATATACTATACATACAACGGAAGATGCCATGAAATGCAATGACAGTTATAGCAGTTTAAACACTTTAAGCACAACTAAACAATTTAACAATCAATAACAATTAATCAAATAGTCAAATCTTATGGGTAGAACTTAATTAAGTCCCCAGCAGAGTCGACATTTCTGTTTTACTCGAAAATATAAATAAAAGAAAAATGACTAAGTTTTCGAAAAATCGATCAAACTTATGATTTAAGAGAAATTGAATTTTCAAAAGATCAGAATCGCCGCTTAATTTTTTGGTAAAAAATCAAGAAAAATCCTAAGTTTTTCAAAAGATTTAAACAGATAAAATCAATTGAAAAAGGGTTTGAGTTCAAATGTACATTCTGAGGAGGGGTTAGGCCCTCGGAATGTCTGCTAACTTGCGGTTGACCGATGATTTCACTAAAATATCTTTGACTAATTTTTGAGAAAATAATATCTAAGTAAAAGACTCATCTATTATTATTTTTATTATTATTATTGTTATTATTATTTATCTTAAGGGGAACTGAACTAAAGGGGAATTTTTCTAAAAGGAAATAGTTCAAGTGACAAGACTAATAATAAAAATAGAGTTAAGTATAAAATATAAATATTTTAATTTGAATATGATAAAAAAAATGAAATGGCTATCTTTGGGAATTTAATTAAACTAAACCATAAAATAAATAAAGTTAGTCAAACAATACAATATAAAAATAATAGAGGGAAAGAAACAATTAGACTTGGACTTTCGGCCCAAACCCAATTAAATTGGCCTTTTGGCCCACCTGTCCTATGCCTACAACTTTGCCAACAATCATGGGTCAGCCCATTAACTCCTTTGGGCCTGCTGGAATGTGTTCAAGGCTTTTGGGCCTATCTTCTTCAAAAAAAACTGTGTATATGCTTTATGTATACCGCTGTATACGGACTGTATTTTGGTCCTTTTCTTGTATATTGAGTTGTATTCTACATGCGTACAACCCAACTCAATTTCCGAATACCTGTATAGATTTTTGGGGCTTGTATTTCTGTATTACGACCTGTATACCAGTGTATATTTAGCGCATATAAGTTACTTTTGGACTTTTCGAGATTGTGTTTCAGCTTCCCGTTCAATTCCACTTCTTGATCCATTTCGAGGAAGACTCGAGAAAAACGATCATTAGGCCACCTTGGCCCCAAAATCGGAAATGTGATGGGATGAGAGTCCATTGGACTCGGGAGGACATTTGCAGCAGAACAAAAGGAATTAAATTAGCAAAGTGAAGAGCATATTCAACTTTAGACTTCTAAATCCAATTAACTTATAAGAAAACACTAAACTTAAACATATAGGCAGTAACCAAAATTATTTTTAAGTGGTTAACACATTGTCCAAACAATTTAAGCATAAAAGGGAAAGAATTTTAATAAATCATGCAAAAATTAAACTTATACAAACAAAGGAGGAAATTAGTTACAAACCAACAAATTTAAACTTGAACAAATCATATGCTGTAATATAGATCTATACATGAACAAATTCGCATTAAAGAATCACTTGATTACTAAACAACTCGTGGATTGACACTAACAGGGGAAACACATGTATATAAGCTTTAAAGTTTAGACACGGAAGACATAAATCATATCTAGAGAAAATTAAGCTAATCGATTCAAAGTTGAACATTAGCAAGTGGTTGCAAAACAATATAATATTAAACAACAATCCACGAACTTAGGTTGAACCAAAGAAAAAATCGAATCAGAGTAATGGAAAACAAAGCAAAGCCATATCAAGCCAAGGCTTAGCCAACTTTAAGAACACAATCTGATGAACAACAAGAAGATGAACTGAATAGACGGAAAAGTTCGACATTTATAAAACCATGGAAGGTTAACAGTGACCAAAGAAGGAGCGAAATACTAAACATTCATACTTCAGAGAACAACCAAACAGTAAAAAAAATCAACTAAAAGAAATTCAGCTAAGCATTATAGATTCCACTCAATTCCAATCATAAAGAAAACACCAAGACATAATTGAGAAAACATAAAGCTCAACAACTAAAGATCAAATGAAACAGAACGTGAGAAAGATTTTTACCTCTTTCCGGGCAGTGAATCGGGACAGGAACGAGCAGAGGAACGACAACTTTGCTACCACAACGATATTCCGATGAGTTTTGCGAGCGGCTAGTACAAAAGAAAAATCTTTTATCGATTCTCGCTTGAGTCTAGCTACTGATTTTCTCTTTTTTATGTGTGTATTCTTGTATTTATATTTCTATCAAAACTTTTCTCCAATATTTTCCTCCGACCCCGACACAATGAAGAAAAAGGGGAATTTATATGGGGAGGCTAGGGTTCGAAATGGGGGGGAAAACGGATGAAAATCGGGCAAACCAAGGCCCAATCCCCCATTCAAAAATAAAAAATCTTTCACCATTTAGGGGAGACACCCTTTCTCTGAAAAATCGTCTCATTCCGGAAGAGAAAAGGGAGTAAGACGCGTGCTTGCTGCGATTCGTACAAGCCGAAAGGGACGTTGAGGATGAGGACAAGAGAAACACAGTGTACTGCTCACAGTTGCTGTTGCTTTCTGTGTATTTGTGAGCTGCTGCCGTGTATTGCTGTTTGAGAAGGTTGGAGCTGAAACGTAAAGGTTCTGGGTTCTTTTCTTTTTTTCTTTGTTGAAGGAAAAGGTAGGTGGGTCGGGTCAGGGGTTATTTGGTGGGCTGGTGAGGTGAAAGGGAATTGGAAATATGGGCTGGAAAGTTAATTCTTATCAGGGAGGGTCAAAATTAGGTGTCAACAGGGTACTTGAGGGGATTAAATTTCTTAAAGAAACATAGTGGGTTCTGTGGACTCGGATTATTATTTTTGTCTGTTTCATCTATTTTCTGTTTCTATTTTGCTAACCTTAATACATGAGATAACACCAGGTTGATTAGGCTATGGATTGCAGAGCAATTCGTAAAGGCAAGAAAAAATAAAAGATTAGAAGTGGTGGCAGAGGAGTATCTACAAGAGTTAATTGATAGAAGTCTAATTTTGACCGGAGAACAAAAGGCTAATGAAAGGATGAAAGTTTGCAAAATTCACGATCTTCTTCACCAATTGTGCCTAAGTGAAGCTCATACTAAAAATGTTGTGCATGTCATGAATGGGGATATTCTCAAAGCCAGAGATGATCAACATCGAGTGATCCTTCTGTCTAAAGTTAAAGAGAAGCATGATTATCGTCCGCGACGTAGCAATGGTATAATCCGTACCTTTATTTCAATCAATGTAGCAAAAGGGAGTTATTCCATTGTTTCAGAGTTCAAGTTTCTTAAGGTGTATTATCAGTTTGGTTAGATTTCTCTCGTGTAATACCTGAGCTTGTACATTTGAGATATGTTGCTGCAAGAATTGGGGAAGGTCTCTCATTATCCAAATTGAGAAATCTACAGACCATAATTCTTTGAAAAACTGTCAAACTTTTAATGAAGAAATCAACAGAGTTGAAGCATCCCGTAGATATTTGGAGAATGACAGAGATAAGACGTGGATATTGAACTACCACTATATATATCAAATCCTGTTGAAGCAGAACAAGCTTTGTTTCTGAATAACTTGCAAACACTTTATCTCTATAACTCTCCTTTTGTTGTGGAAATCATAAGCAGAACTCTCAATCTAAAAAAGCTACAGATTTCAGATGATTCTGAGCATTGTGATATTATTGATTCTCTCTCAGTCTTGTACAGTATCTGGAGACACTACACATAAGAACAGTCGCGATGAATTTTTCTGGAGACATTTTCCCTCCTAATTTAAAGAAATTGAGATTATCATACACTAGATTACCATGGGAAGTTATGTATTTGCTGGCTAATGTACCTAATCTTGAGGTGCTCAAAGGGTATCGTGCATTCGATGGAACAGATTGGAAAGTAGATGAAGATGTTGTGTTTCGCAAATTAAAATATCTACAACTTTATGGGCGCTATGAACTGCAAAGGTGGGAAGTAGCTGGTAGTGATAATTTTCCGATGCTTGAGCAACTAATACTGAATGAGTTGGATGAACTGGAGGAGATTCCGGAGAGTATTGGAGATATAATGACACTAAAATTCATCAAAATAAAATGGTGCGGCTATGCTTTAGAGACAAGTGCAAAGAAAATTCAACAAGAGCAACAAAGCTTAGGAAATTATGAGCTTCAAGTTCAAATTACTCCTAAGGTATGTTAAAATTCCATCTTTGATTATTTAGTCACTTTTTAATAGTTATACCATATATTTTAAAAAGTTAAATCACATACACAAATATCTTGAATATGATATTGAATAATTATATTAAAATTTAAACTTCTTAATTAAAGGTACAATAACAATTCAACCTCCCTTAATCTTCTCCACCAACAATATCTCTCTCCCCCCCCCCCACGTCCTCCATCATTTTTCTCTTTTCCTTTATCCTCTCAACACATAATTTCTTCAGAATAACTATTAAAAACGATTTTGGTTCATTAGCAATATATTTAAAGGTTTGTTACTATTCAACAATCTTTCTTTCATTATTGTGTATTAATGTATCTTTCACATATATTAGAGTTCTTTTTTTTTTTAAAATCTATTAATTTTCTTCTGGCGTCGGAGATGATTAGGAAAGAGATTTGATGGCGAAGGCGCCAGAGGACAAGTCAGGTTAGATAAATGTGAAGGATCAGAATCACTGGTGGAGAAGTCATATCAGTGTCGGATTCCAATTCCAAACTTGGTGAATTTTTGAAAGATTTGTAGAGATACAGTGTTGTTTAGATGGGACTCCAAAGAAAAGCGTAAAGAAATCATTTGAATCACAGACATATCTACATGCCCTATGTATATGTCATTTTTCCATGTATCTAATGTTTGTCGGACGTATCTAAATGTCATATGTATCTGCCTTTTATCTATGTATATACCTACTTCTCCTTATCCTATGTATTTGTTTATTTATTAAATGTATAGGCATTCTATTAAATATATATGAGTTGTTTAATTTTTTGTCATGAATCCGAGTGTGTTATTTTATGCATATGAGATCTTTCGGTCATGACCTAGAATGCTTCCTTTACAGTATCTAAGATTGTTATGTCATGTATATATATGGTCATACTCTAACGTACTATGACAAACACAAATTCATTGTTGGCACAGTTAGCAATAATGAAGACCCACTAAAGCCAAAACGTACATTTATTGATTCAAATTTTATTGAAAAGATTAATATCGAATAACTGGATACATACTTCAGATACATAACAAGTTTCAAATAAACGTATTTGTTATATGCTACATGTAGCTTATACATATTTAATTCATCTAAGTCACAAAGTATGTATAAGATACACATATATATATAGCAGATACGCCTAATAAAATACATCTAATGAAATTATGTGCATGAATAAGATACATAGCGCGAGATATACATGTTCTCTAAACATGAAAATTAAAACAAAATCTCGAAATTCAAAGAAACAAATTCAAATTTCTAGAAAGAAAAGTTGTTCACCTTGTTGTTGCTCAAAAATAAATGTAAGAAATTAGATTATTTTTTAAAAGTTGTTAAACTAGATATACTCAAAAGTTGTTAAAGGAGTGATTTCCTCCTTAAATTAAGAATTTTAGTTACAATCATTAATTAAACACGTATCCTGCTTAGTAAATTTCTTCAATACATGTATCTCTCGAGTTAAGATAGAGTAATTTCCCTAGATAGTCACCATGTTTGAGAAATAACCTAGTAATATCACTTATGTTTGTTTTAGTACTATAATATCACCCAACTTTACATATTTTTCTCAAAATATACTTGACACAAAAAACTATTATTCTCTCTCCTATTGGGATACTATGTCACATTTTCATTTTTTCTTAAAAAAATTAACTTTTTAAAATAACACATATGTTATATTCAGTAAAACAAATAAACAATTCTTAATTATTTATCATTTTTAGTTTTTTACTTTAGCATATTAAGAAATAGACATTTTTTATTCTATTATTACATTTAACATTAATTATTTTTCTAAATCATTTCTCAAATCTTCTTTAATTTCTTAAAGAATATGCAAAGTGCATACTTTTAATGGGATTTCATGTCATATTATTCTTTTTAATATTCTTTTTTTAAAAAAAATTAACTGGAAAATTTAGTTTCTATTTCTTCCGTCCATCTTTACTTGTTCAACATTAGTTTGACATATCTCTTAAGAAATAATAAAGATAATTTTACTATATCAATCTTTTAAAATAATAAATTTTATATTTTAAAAAATGCATTGGCAAATGACTATAATTAATAATAAGAGTGAATTAGGAATTAAGTAATAAATTTATCACTTGATTTTCTAAAGTAAACAAGTAACAAATGAAATAATTATTTATTACGTAATGAATAAATAAAAATGGACAGAGGGAATAGTTGCTAGAAAAAAAATCCGTAAAAAGAGTTAGTTGATATAATACTCTTGATTTTTTATGAGTACGTGAAAATTGTTCTCTAATGTCGCTATTTTCTTCTTCTTTTTTTGTTCACTTTTACTTGTTTTTAATGTTCACCTTGCGCATTTTTTAAGAACTTAAAGAATGAATGATTTGAAAAAATGATTTAGAATAAATAATCAGTGTTAACCGTAAGAACAGAAAACAAGTATGAGTTGTTTAAAAATGTTCACTTTGCGTTATATAATTATTATTTTTACAGAGTATATCATATGGGTTGATTTAAAAAGTTGTTTTTTTTAATTATTAGTAAAAAAGGAATAGTGTGACATAGGAGAGAGAAAGATGTTTTTTGTGTCAAGTATATATGCAAAGTTGGGTGATATTGTAGTCCTAAAACAAACAAAAGTGATATTATTAGGTAATTTTTTAAACATGGGTGACTATCTAGGAAAATTACTCGATAAGATACATGTATCCAAACAACGATATGTGATACAAGAAGTAATATTCAAAATTATCGTAAATACTAATAATTATGACCTAAACTAGTGGAATTTATGCCATAGCAAACTACCCAACTCAAATTAATATGTGCTCTATTTTTGAGTAATTTTGACCCTTTTTTGAATTTACAATTGCACGGAGTTTGAGGGATTGATATTAATTTTTATCCTCATATGCAAAAGTTGCCTTTTTTTTAATTATATATATACTTTTACCATTTAATTCTTATGTTTCCTTCCCAATTCATTTTTTTAAAAAAAAAAAAAAAACTAAAAATAGCATAGTTCATCAATTTTGGATTTTTGAAATTCTTGTTTGGAGGTGAATATCCAAAGGCAATGATTAATTATTGTTAAAATTATTTAAGTGTTGATTATTTGTACATAATTTTTTAGTTTAAACATTAACTTGGTGGTTTAAGAAAAAAAAAATCTTAAAATTCCATTGTTGGTTCTTAGATTAAAGTTAATGGTTAATTATTGTAAAAAATATTTGAGTGTAAAAACTTTCAAAAAATTACCTAAACACACAACTTATTTTACCATATTTTTAAAAATTTCCTACCATTTGAAAATTTACAAAAATTTCTACTCTCTTCTTTTCTTGGATAATCACTTTACCTGATGTATTGGTCGGATACATCACTATACGCGATGTATTGACACGTTGAGTGATGTATCTGAAATCGAGATGTGATGTATCAGGACGTTGAATAATGCATTCAAAATTGGAATGCGATGTATTGAAACGTTTTGGGATGTATCTGGATTCCACCAAATTTACGAGATTTTTATATTTTTTTTTAAAATAGGGATATAATGTAATTAACACTTAACATTATGAGATTTGTGTATAATTCCCTTATATGATTCACTTTTTTTTTATCAGTTTAAAAAAGAATGTCACATTTTTATATTTAGTAATAATTTAATTTTAAAGTATCCACAAATTCATTTTACAGGGTTGGTTAATG